>AP028425.1:11944347-12167275 GCA_036509395.1 Antheraea yamamai
TATACGTTGCCATGATAACTTGGTAAGTTTCTATAGCAAACATTTTCAAAGATTATTTTGTGTTCCTATTCAAAAAGTTTATTCTACGTTAGTTTTGTTTCTTGAATGACAGGCTATAACCTGGTGGTATATCGTTAAGACAACACACATTTCGGAAACCAATCCAGAGCGGTATTAATAATTTGAAATTTGAATTTATTTAAATAAATTAAATTATAATGAATGTTTATTGTAATAATTTAGTATCTTTCAGTTGTCATAACGTCATTCCAGCAAATTAAGTCGTTGTGCAATAAGGTAGACATCAAAGCATTAAAAGAGATTTGGTTGTTACTACATGAAATTCCTATATTAGGAGAAATACATGACGATTTTGCATATACAGGAGAATCAGCAGTTGATACAGAATCCGGTATCCTTCGTGGGAGACTATATTGGTGGTGATGCAATTTTATGGAGCAAGTCTTTATTCCAATAGGTGGAATATTAATAGTAGATACCAATAATAATCGGATCACAGCTGTGAAAGTAATAAATGATAGTGAATCTTTCCTTGTTTGCTTTGTTTATATGTCTCCTGATTGCCAAGAAAATCTGCCATTTTTTAGAAAGTGTTTCTTTACTTTAAGTTCTATTACTTATAGTTGTAATTTAGAATCTGTATTTATACTAGGTGATTTAAACGCACCGCCTGTAGAATTATTTGGCAAAGAATTAATATTATGTTGTAACTAACAAGAGTGGTTTTGTGCTGGTATCAAAATGTTAGATACATAAATGATGTTTTTAATTATGAAAGATGGTTAGATCACTACTTAGTAACTAAATCAACATGGAATACTGTAAGAAACATCAAAGTAGTATATGATGTATATTCTTTCGACCATTTTGCAATTGTTATTGAATGTAATTTAAACAAGATTACGCTTAAAATATACCATGAAGTTTTTGTATGTAATAAAGTAACGTAGGGTGTAAAAGATAAACAACAAATTAAAATGTATAATGAATTGTGTAATACTAAATTAAGAGACATAGATTTTCCTGGCGAATGTTTATGAATGTTGTCATAATTTTTTGTGATAATATTGAAAACCATAAAATTTTAGATAATTTATATAGAAATATAATAGAGAAAGGCTGCTACTAGAAAACCATGTATTGTAGATTGGAATCAATATATTAAGCAGACAGAAAAGGGTGCCAGGCATACTTTTAAACTTTAGTTTTTATATGGAAAACCAACCGCGGGACATATCTATGAAAGAATCATATATACTCGCAAATGTTTTAATTCACGACTAAAATGGTGTATAAAAAATTAAGAGAACATATGAACATCATTGCGACTCGTCTTAGAAATAAAATTTTTAGTCAGTTTTCGAGAAATACTCAAAAACTCAATGCTAGGCCTGGTCTGCCTATGAGTATTGATGATGTAACTGACTTTGACTGTATAGCAAATAATTTTATGGAACATTTTTTGGTTAAAATATAACATACACTAATACAAATGAATGAATTTTCAGCTGGAGAGACTGTTAACGACTATAATAAAATCGCGAGTATGACACTTTTCACAAGTAGTGATGTTAAAAATGTCATAAGAAACATGGCTCGTAAAAAGCCACCCTGTCATGATGGGCTTAGTATTGAGCACCTGCAATACGCACGGTTTCATTAGCCGCGAGTGCTCTGTATGTTTTATAATATATGAATAACGCATTCTTATTTGCCGCCGAATCTATTGAAAATTGTAGTAGTTTATCATTAAACTACTATCATTAAAAATAAAACAGGTGAAACTTGTGATATTAATAATTATAGACCAAGTTGTTCGGAGTGCGAACTGATGTGAAAACTATTTATTGTTAATAATTTTAATCTAGAAATTATGAAATTTAAATAATTCACACTGTAATCCATTTAATTATATTGTATTAAGTTTTCACTTCTGTCGGCAGGCCTTATGACTGCCTCGATTTTTTTTTATCACATTGAGAAGTATTATATTGACAGCGACAGAAATTAACCTAAAAGTTTCAAATAGATCCGCACTAAAATATTTATTCGAATAATTCCATATTACTTACTCACAATTTTTAAGAATGAGGAACTTTGTGAGACTGTTGATAGTAAAGATAATTATTATTGCAGTTATACATATAAAATAAAACCTCAGATTTGATACACAACATTGTGTAACTGTAGATGAGTGCATAGCTGATTCACTCCGCCACTACACGCGCTTATTGGTCTAAGCAAACAGCCCGGTTCCTGTCAGACATTTCCGTCCCTTTTCCAAAATCAGGAAAAATGTCACTCATCAATACTTATACAAAATGAATTGTAAGTAGTGGGGTTTGGGGCGTGTAACAGAACACAATAAGAGAATATTTAAAAACTTTGTCAGAAAATGCTACTATCTAAATTTTTACCTTATTGAACAAGAAATTATACAACATAATTAGGACACAATCACTTTATTCACTTGACTTACAATCATATACAGCGGTATACGTCATCATCTTATAATCTGTAATCTTATAATATAAGTGCTGCCAATGATAATTTCCAAGAATAATCTAACAGACAATCATATAGTAGCTAATATTAACTTTACACGTTATATTTTATTGAAGAGTGCGTTACTTTGAAGAAGTTACTCTGAAAATGGTCTGTGAAGGAGCGAAACACTGTAATCGATTTTGGTCATTATTATATTTTACAGTTACATACCAACAGTGTCAACCGCCGTCAGGTTCACCGGCAACCGAGAACACGGTTTTTAATTATTTTTGCTGTTTGAATTATTAATTTTTCGCTCTTTCTATTATTAGTTTCAGATTTAACTTTTTAGGTACACCTCGTAGTTGCTTCCACGCGATCGTGAACAGCCTGTGTTTATTTATTTATTTATTTTAGGATTGTCAATACGACAATAGACTAGTAAGTATATAAAAAGTAGGACTATTGTGATGCATTATAAATGTAGTCATATTTAGAGATGACCACGGCGTGCTCCAACAATAAATTAAATATGAATAAAACTAAATATTAAACTATTTTACATATTTAAAGATTTAACATAATAATACAAAAATTGAAACAGAAAGAAAAATAAAATACTAAAACCACCAGAATACAGAAGCCAACCAATTGAATAAATTGAAAAAAGAACCAATTGAATTTTTAAACTCCTTGGATGTGCCTGGCTTACCACCGCACAATTTACGCCTGAAGGTTGGTTCCGTAGTAATCATGCTTCGAAACATAAACCAACCAAAACTGTGCAACGGTACGCGTTTGGTGGCTAGAAAATTGATGAACAATGTAATTTACGCGAAGATACTCAAAGGAAAATTCGAAGGTGAGGAAGTTCTCATTCCGACGATCCCGATGATCCCAACCGATATGCCGTTTGAATTTAAAAGACTTCAATTTCCGATCCGCCTTGCATTCGCCATGACCATCAACAAATCACAAGGCCAATCCTTGAAAGTTTGTGGTTTGAATCTAGAATATCCATGTTTTTCCCATGGTCAATTATATGTGGCATGTTCACGGGTCGGAAGACCATCTGCGTTGTTTGTTTTTGCGCCTGATAATAAAACATAAAATGTCGTGTATCACAAGGTATAAGACTGAAGAGTGCAACCTATGCACCAAAATACAAGAACAATAATGAAGGATTAATGTACTTAATTTTTTTTTGTATTTACTAATAAACAATTTAACTTAATAAATTCCAAAATGTGATTATTTATTGCCTTTAAGGCGGAACAGAGTTAGCCGGGTCAGCTAGTTTTATATAAAAAAATAACTTTGAGCACTTCTACTCCATATAAACTTTAACCATGCTGAATTTCGAGTTCATCCGTTCGCGTTATTCGTTTAAAAAGGGATACAAAGTTTTGGCTTCACGCATTAATACATAAGATTCCTGTTAGAATAATATAAACCAAACGAGTTAAGTATGTCAAATTAGAAACTAGGTCACAAAGAAAGTAGGTCACAGAGAAACTAGGTCTTATACATTCTGATCTGTGTGGACCTATGTCAGTTACATCATTTAGTGGTGCTAAATATTTATTAACATTTATAGATGATTAGACGAGGATGACATTTGGTTACTTCACTAAAAATAAAGATGAAGTATTGTCTGTATTTAAGTTATTCAAAAGCGTGATTGAAGATCAAACTAATTTAAAAATAAAGATGCTAATATACGGTTGGCATAGGGAGACGAATGAATACTACAAGATTCAAGTGGCAACTAACTTTTATTAGATGAAGAGGCATTTATATATACTACCTTACATTTCCCATCTAATAAGAAAATAAAATAAAATAATAGTTTTATTTTATGTATAAAGTACAATATTTTAATACTTAAATCTATCTAAATAAGAAAAAAAAGAAAGAGTTAGTCGACATAACTCAATATTACATAGGTATGTAGTTATTATTACAATAATAGCAAAAAAAAATGTAAAGATAAAATCTTATTTTTTTTCTTCTAGTTACTTAAAACTATTAGATACATTAGACGGTTATGATTATAATCATAAAAGTAGATATACATAAATCAACAAAACTGAACTGAATCTGCGAATCATCATAAGATGGTTTCGAATTCGAATACCTATCTCTCTGTAGCTGAGTGCTCGTAATTACGTAATATACTTAATAATACAATGGCAAGTGATTATATAGTTTATATACCTTATAATATAAAGATAAACATGGTTACACAAGCTTAATGATATAAAATAAAAGAAAAGGTATTTTCTGTCATATCAATAGATATCAATGGTACCTTTTATTACGGTAACGATCTTAACTGGAACTATGAAAAGGTTTTGTCCTATTCTTATGTACTAAATCAATTTTACCATTAATATTCACCTCAATGTTTGGAGATACTTCTCGAATAACAGTATAAGGTCCTGAATACAAGTCAGTCAATTTATTACCCGTTTCATTCTTAATCAGCACTTGGTCGTTAGGTTTATAACAAATTGGATTAGTGTGTCTATCGTATCTATTTTTAATATCAAATTTACTGTTTATTAAATTTTTCCTCGCTTCGATTTGTGATACCTGTAATCGATATTTGAGCTCAAGGGGATAACTATCGTAATTGTAAAGAGGTTCTACCTGCTTAGTGAGATTGGAAGGCAGGTTACATTTCTTACCGTAAACCAGCTCAAATGGTGTAAACTTTGTTGAAGAGTGGAGTGGAGTGGAGTATTATAACCAAAACACCAGAATGGGAGCCATGTACTCCACGTCTCTATTCTTCCATCAGCTTGTATGCGTAGAAATGCTCCTAAGTTTTTGTGAGAATTTTCCAGTGCTCCTATACTTTGATGATGATACGCTGTTGAGTTAAGTTTATGAATATTCAAAATATTACAAACCTCTTTCATGGTGTCAGACATGAACTCAGTACCCCTATCTGTTGCTATGGCTCTGGGCACGCCGTGCTGTAGAATAAAGTTATTAACAAAGGTTCGCGCCACCTCTGTTGAAGTTTTAGATCTCAACGGGTACGCACACACATATTTTGTCAGCTCACACTGCAATGTTAGTATGTAAGTGTAATCATTGACGTCCCTTTCAATTGGTCCGACTAAATCTAAAAATATCTTTTCAAAAGCCTCATGAGCAGTTGAAGTAATAACCATTGGTTCCTTAACTTGAATAGTGTATTTTTGTTTCTGACATTTAGGACATTTTTTAACAAAGTTTTTTATATCTGATACAAGTCCTGGCCAGAAATAATACTTTCTAATATTATTGAACATTCTTCTTATGCCAGCGTGGCCACTAGAAGGCAAAAGATGAAAGTCATTTAAAATTACTTTCCTATCGTCCTTGTTTTCTATTCTCTCAATGTCTTTTAAAATACATAATCTAGGCCCTTTCCAACTTGCGTTATTTTTTATTTCACTCGCTAGTTTATCTACAAAAATATTATTTTTATCATTCTTTATAAAATATATTTCTTCTACATTAATTTTTCCGCAAAAATCTGACAGCTCTCTCGCAAATGCGGCTCGCGTCATTTGTGATTGAGTAGCTGGATTTATAATTATAAATATTGTTAAAATATCAGACATATATTTAAAATTTTTATTTTCATACGTAATTTTATATTTTTTACTCATTTTTTCTAAGTTGCTCTTATCTACATAACTTAATTCACAAGAATTCATTGGTTTGAAATGAGTTTCTACGACTTTTGGGTGATCAGTCCAATCGTTAGTAGTAACCACGTCAAACGAAGAATTCGCATATAATCGTTTTCTTTGTGCACGAGTCATCACATTCGCACACTCATTCATCTCTTTTAATTCATTAGAATGAAATGTCAGGCGAGACAATGCGTCTGCAGCTGCATTATCTTTGCCTTTGACATACTCTATTATAAAAGTGTACTCTTCTAGCACAAGCCTAAATTTTAGTAACCTACTTGACGGGTCCTTCATATTAAATAAGTAAATTAAAGGCTTATGGTCGGTAAGTATCTTAAAAACTTTACCGTACAAATATGGTCTAAAGTGCTTTACAGCCCATACCACCGCCAGCAATTCCTTTTCGATGATCGGGTAATTCTTTTCTGCTTTATTTAAGCTTCTGCTAGCGTATGCGACGGGGCGGCCGTCCAAGTTAGATAAAATAGCACCTATGCCGTAACCTGATGCGTCAGTTTGAACTATAAATTGATTATTGTCCGACAAGTCAGGATATTGTAAGACAGGTGGACTCATAATACTAGTTCTTAATGATTCGAATGACTTCTGACAATTTTCATCCCAGTTAAATTTGACATTTTTTCTACATAACATGTTCAAATAATGAGCCTTATCGGCAAAGTTAGGTATAAATGTATGATAGTAATTGGCAAATGCCACGAATCTCTTCACGTCATCGATGCTCTTTGGAACTGGATAATTTTTAACTACATCACATATTACACTGGTTTCTGTTATACAACTATTTATAAAATGCACGGATTCTGATCTAGCAGGTACTTGGATCGTGTAACTAACTTGTAACTTGGATTATCTAACTTTAAAGGTAATATTATTTTATATTGATTATTCCATAATGATAATGTGTTGTTGTTAAAATTTAAAATAGATTTGTATCTATTCAAAAAATCGTAACCTATTATTCCACTCGATTTACATGGTAACGAATTAAAAACAAAGAACTTATGTTTCAACAATTGATTCCCAATTTGTAAATCTAAATAAACATATCCAATAGCATGGACTTTGCCTCCGATACCGCTGACAGTAATATTCTCTTTATGGATAGGAATATTCTGAGCAAGAATATGTTTATGTTTGATTCCCGATATGGAAGCGCCGGTGTCAATTAGCCATGTGCATGTATAATTATTTCGTGTCTTTAATGTAGTGTAACACGCTTTATTATTACAGGATAGGATTGTATATTTAATCTCGAAAAAACTGATTCAAGTTTTCAACTTTATTGCTAGGCGGGCTAGATTGAGGATTTGAATTTGACAAAGTATGTATGTGACGTTCATGAACCCTTTGATCTTTAAATTTATTGTATCTAGACCTACCTCGAGACCTGTAGAACGACCTGCTCGCACCTGCGGTATTCTCGTGCCCCCTCCATGCTTGAGTCGCGTTCTGTTGTTGTTGGTGGGGAAAACGCTGATGTTGAGGCCGTCCTCGACCTGCAGTATGTGATAGAACTCCTCGCGGAGCATAATTATTCCATCGTCCACGAGAGCTTCTAAAATGAGAATTATTAGGTCGATTAGAGGTCATGTATCGATTAAAGGTCATTATATCACCAGAAGTTGAATGAGTACTGTCTTCATCAACCGCTGCTTGCACAGCATTTTGAAGAGAGTTATAATTTCTCGCTGATATTGTTGTGCCTAGTCTCCTATTACGCAAACCTTCGGAAAAAGCTTTGATAGCCTGCCTTTCATTAAGAGGCTTTAAGACACTAAAATTTGAGTCATACCCACCGGACTGGGAAATAGTAATTATTTGATACCTACCTACCTATTACTTGATAATTTTATATTTTGCAAACACGTATTATATTTATATACTACTTTGTCTGCTTCTTTTAGTTTATTTATAAGAATTTCGCCCTTTCTTCTAGAGGGACCGATTTTATAATTAAATATGCTCGTACTGCCCATAAGTCATCATAACAACATTGTAATACATCTGCCATATGCTTAAATACACAAATTAATTAGGCATTATATTATACTTTGCAGTTGAATATATGAAAGCGTAACTTATATTAAGCATAGTAAATGTAAGTACAAACCCAAATTGATGAGGATAACATAATATACTCTCGTTTCTCATACGTACGCATAACTATTAGCTACCTTATAGTCTCTAGAATATATTTATAATAGTGTTCAAAATATTTCATGACGGCACTGATATGACCGAAAACACACTACACTGCACTTTTTTGAATTATTATACGATTACACTTGTATTTGGATGCCCAATGCTTGTTTCTGGATCTCCGTCTTTACGGCGGCGACAGTAAAATGACATTTGTAACTTCTTGAGAGAGTGACGCTGAATCTCTCGTGTAATCAGCTTTTTATGGCATTTCTTGTAAGCGTTAATGCTAAAGTATACCAATACTGCGGAGAACAAAATAGCGATGACCCCGAGAATTATGTTGGTGGTACTCGCGTGGAATTCCAGCTCTTCTATTCCTCTATTACTGGCACTTCCCCCAGCAGCATTTTGCGCTAACACCACTTCTTCTTTATTGTTCGATGCACCCATTTCTTTTTATTTTGATTTTTCTAGTGCACGGAGTCATACTGAAGTTACGAGTATTAGTCGTCATTGTTTTAAATTATATTATAGATTGTCCCATATTAGGCGAAAGGAATTCGCGTGCGAGGCAGAATACTGCCTAGTGGCAGGGTCGCCATATACGGTTGGCATAGGGAGACGAATGAATACGACAAGATTCAAGTGGCAACTAACTTTTATTAGATGAAGAGGCATTTATATATACTACCTTACACTAAGAACAGACATTGTTCGTGAGTATATTAATAAACAGTTCCAGATATTTCTTCGAGAGCATGGTATAGAGCATCAGACGACTGTGCCATACTCACCGCAACAGAATGGTGTGGCAGAACGGACCAATCGCACAATTATAGAGGCAGGACAATGCATGCTGCAAGATACTGGACTGGACCGAACGTTCTGGGCAAAGGCGTTGAATACAGCAATATTCATTAAGAATAAGTCTCCGAGCAAGGCAGTGAGAGGTACCACACCAGAAGAACAGACATTGTTCGTGAGTATATTAATAAACAGTTCCAGATATTTCTTCGAGAGCATGGTATAGAGCATCAGACGACTGTGCCATACTCACCGCAACAGAATGGTGTGGCAGAACCATGCTGCAAGATGCCGGACTGGACCGAACGTTCTGGGCAAAGGCGTTGAATACAGCAATATTCATTAAGAATAAGTCTCCGAGCAAGGCAGTGAGAGGTACCACACCAGAAGAAAAGTGGTATAGTAATAAAGTTAATTTATCTAACTTAAGAATATTTGGTTGTGTTGCCTATGCAATGATCCCTACTGAAAAACGCAAAAAATTTGATGCAAAAAGTAAACCATATATCTTTGTGGGTTATTGTAGTGAATCGGGGGATTTTAGGGGTCGTTGCAGTAGACTGTTTCATATTCCTTTTTATATAAATAATGTTTCTTTTAATAATCCTATTGCTAACATGTGTCTCTCATACAATACTATTACTGGCTGTGTCTCCTGCTGTGCCGATATCAACATAGACATATTTCATCTTAGTCTGAGTAAATTTCGTAATTTAGTTTATAAACACAGATTCTCTCCTTAATAAAATATAATTAAGTTAGCATACTCGTATGGGATTTCATGATTGTATTTATTAAGCATAGATGTGCATGCATATATTTTGGATAATATAGCAGACAAAAAATAAACTACACATTGTAATTGTAAACATAGTTACTTATTATCTGTAATGTGTGTCTTATAAATAAATAAATCGAAAGGATATCGACTAATTGATCCAGAAAATCCTTCCAAATGTATCAAATCTAGAGGTGTACAATTCTTAGAAGGAAAAATGTATAAAGATTTAGAAAAAAATCAGCAAAAAACTATTACTACTAGTCAGATAAATCTGACTAGTAGTAATATAGATGATACAAATACACTCATCAAAAAAGTCTAAGCAACATGTACTAATTTAAATTTTAGGATGGTTCTTCACATTATAACGTTGTATTTTATTTTTAAAATAATATCTTTAGGGTTCTATGATGTAAAAATAACAGCTGTTGTCTTTATAAGTTCTTTTAATAACAGAAATGAACAATATTAGAATATACTGTAGAAACTAAGATACATAAGAAACTAAACTTTTTTCTTACAAAATGAAATTTCTAAAGAAAAGGTATTTATTGTGAAAAAATAGAACAATTTAATACAAAGTATGGGCTCCTCTGCTATTCAGAACTTGTCGGCAACGATTATTCATTGAATTAATGAGACTGTTTATGTCATCTTGCGGTATTCGCTCCCAATGGAATTGTAGCAAATCCTTCAGCTGTTGGGTTGTTGTCGCTCCGTTCAAGTCCTTCAAAACACGTCTCTGGAGCATGTCCCATGCGTGCTCGATGGGGTTGAGATCTGGCGATTGTGCAGGCCAGGGCAATACCCGGATGTTCTCCGTTGCAAAGTATTCACTGGTTCGCCGAGCTTTATGTGAACGCGCATTGTCATGCATTAACCTAAAATCGGAGCCAAAGGTTTGTGCAAATGGGTAGAAATAAGGTCTGAGAATATCCTCAATGTAATTTTCAGCATTCATGTTTCCATTTACAAAAACGAGCTCAGTTCGCCTGTTCTTCATAATACCCGCCCATAACATAACTGTTCAGCCGCTGTATGGATGAACTTCCTGAACGCACCTCAGCCTTTCAGTATTTCCGGGACGACGATACACTCGCACCCTTCTTGTATCAGGCTTAAACCCGAATCGCGACTCATCGGAAAACAATTTTATCCCATTGTTCCTGGGTCCATGTTATGCGTTCTCTACACCATTCATATCGACGAGCGCGATTCCTGTGACGTATCGGTGGGCACCTGATTGGGCGTCGAGCTCGTAGGCCGTACTCATGCAGTCGATTTCGCACAGTTTGAGGACTTACATCAACACCACTTGAAATTTGTAGCCTCAAACTTATCTCTCGAGCGGTTAACATCGGCTGGCGTCTTGCAGTCAGTTGTATGTACCGGCCTTGCCGAGTGGTTGTACTCCTTTTACGGCCTGGATGCTGTTCAGCGGGTTCTCCTGTATTATTGTAGCGCTGCCAAAGACGACAAATAACACTTCTATGAATGCCAAAATGTCGAGATACCTGAGATTGATTACTTCCCGCTTGCAACATCCCTACAGCTCTTTGCATTTCATCTGCGATCAAATGACGTCGCTTCATGACGTAAAGAATATCTAACCATTCAATTTTGTCGCTAACTTTATTTAAATGGTTGGTAAAATTATAAAATCAAGACTAAACGTAGCAATTAAAACGCACTTAATTCAAATAAATTTGCAGTCATTTGAATTTTATGAAAAAACAAAACATAATCAAATTTTTTTTTACAACCAGCCAGTATGTCATCAATAACAAAAAAGTTTACTTACCTACGCACTTTGTTTGAGTAAATACTTAGAAATTAATTAATATAAATGGTAAAATTTGTAATATCACGCATGTTGCTTAGACTTTTTTGATGTGTGTGTTAATGAAAATACTGATGTCGATGCAGTGTCTGTTATAGAATTATCTGATTCGAGCACCCGACACGAGTACTTATAATTCCAACTTTGTGGATGATCCCTACGATGTCACATGGAGTCCTAATATGACTATGGAACAAGGATCAAGCGATTATGAAGACATCAAAGAAACTGTGAGTACTGTAGTTGCCATGACAGCAGCTAGTCACGGTGTTGAACCACAGACTATAGGTGAAGCGCTGTCAGGACCTGATAGAGAACACTGGAGAGAAGCTATTGAAGGTGAATATAAGTCATTTGAAAAGTATAAAGCTTGGAACCTACTAATATTACCAGTAGGAAAAAAAACTGTTCCTTGTAAATGGGGATTTTAAGAAGAAACTAGGATCTGAATGTCAGTTACTACATTACAACGTATACGTACGTACGTACGTAGTATTCCAATACATCTCTAGGTAGCAGACATATTCATATGTTTTATTTAATTTGGTTAATTTGATAAACTATTTATTTTCCGCTTTTTAGTGCCTTATGGGTTTTTGATTGATATTGAAGTCGGTTAATACTTTTTTTTGAAAATTTACTTTATTATATAAATATATAAGCATTCGAATGGTGGAAACTCATAGAAGTAATACTCGCGTATATATATCATGACATTCCGACTCAAGCGAGACGGAATAGAGAGTTCCGATCGCGATGCCGTGGCGAATGTTCGTGCGCCTCAGTTGCTCTTGATGTGATTTTTTGTCTCGCTCTCGCTTCGATACTCGATAGTATTAAGTTCGCACCGCGTTTACGCACCTGCGTTATTGCGTTGATAGTCTCGGTTTTTTGCTGCGGTCCGTTTCTATCAGATCGTTGATCGTGTGGCGCTCTCCTCAGAGCAGGGCTAACCGTACTTTTCAGTTCGAACAAACTGCACTCGTGTTCTACGTGTCACCGCTACGTGTTTCAGAAGTCCAGAGCGTCGTGTCTGCGTACGTTGTGTTTCACTTCGTGGGTAGAGCTTCGTGTCATCACATCTATCAAGACCGAAGAAAGAAGAAGATTGTTTAGGACCTCCCCTAAGGCATAATAGGTCCCCTGTGAGGCATTGCACATCGCCCACAGCTCTCTTGGTCCGGACTCGGGATAGTCCGTTAAATTCAAACCGGTGCACCCCCAAACCCCTCTTGTAGAGGGAGGTTGATTATGTACCGCCCCGCCCCGCACTCCTTCTCGGGCCCCTCTGAGGCCACGTGAGGTCAATCCGACATGCCCCGACCCATACCTTCCGACCAGTATTGGTCAGATGATATCCGACTGGAGCATATACTTGTGTTCATACTGCATTTGGCCAAGAACAACTATCCTGAATACCTAAAAATCGCACGAGAGATACCCAATCTTGCCCTCCCGTCTTATCCCGTACCTGAGGAAAAGTCTGATAGCGAGTCTGGTCGGTCGCGTACCTCTATTTCAAATAGGAAGGCCAAGTCCAAAGCCAAAACCGCGGAAGGACAAGCCTCCAACCGCTCCGTTTTCTTCCGCCCCTCCGCCAATATCACAGTAGCGATCTCCTTTTCGTCGCTCACTGTAGATCCCACACCCGAGTACATCGAGTCTCTCGTACCTCGCCCACTCGGATATAGACGTCGATCCGTCCGTACCCGTAGTCGAAACCGCTAACGACGGTTTTACTCCTGTCACAAGCCGGCCCGTACCGTCCTGTATCTTCGGCCGGTTCCGTACGTACGGAACCCGCACGTAGCACTACTGTCGCATACGCCTCCAGCCACGCCCCCTCCGCTTCGAGTAAGAAGCCCCGCCCGCCTCCACCCGTTACTATTCAAGACAAGTCACCTTGGGTCGTTATCTCGTCGAGCCTGAACTCGAGAAAAATCTCCTACACTTCTGCCGTCAATACTTTTGCCGGCATTCAAGTGAAAGTCCCCACTGCTGACGATCTCCGTCGACTAACTTCTTTTCTTAGGGAAAAACAGTTCGGGTATTACACGCACGCGCTTGAGATTGAGCGACTTCTGCGAATTGTCCTACGTAAACTCACCGTAGAGATCCCGATCGAGAACATCTCCTCCGACCTTAAATCAAGACACTTCCTAGTTAGAGAGGTACATCGTATGTACCACACCCTCATTCGAAGGATACCTATAGTCTGGTGTTGGTTGTTCTTCACTGCATCAGGAAAGGTAGAGCTATCATCTCTCTGTTCTCTCTGTGCGGCCTCACCGGCGTCACCGTCGAGTTCCCGCGCAAATCATTCGTAGCGTAGTAAGTAGTAGTAGTCGTATGTAGTAGTGTCATAACTATGAGGTGTACGGACACTCCGACCGAAATTGCCACCTGCGTCCCAGGTGTGTAAAATGTCTCGGAGACCACTCCACTAAGGAGTGTTCCCGCACCCCAGCCTCTCCTGGGCCCCCTAGCTGCCCTCGTGCGCCCCGCACACGGCGCCCCCGCTATCCCAGGCAGGTCTCCCCGTTTAAGGCACTTGCCGTCCCCGCCCGCCCTCGCTCGCAGTCTCTAATGTCTGCAAAACCCTTCTCGAGCTTGCCGAGAACTTCCCTTTGCACCGGTAACGTCCACATCTACGCCTAGCGTGCCTTTCCGCCCCACACGGGCCCCTCAAGCTCCATGGGCTGCTAAGCCTGCGTCCCAACCCAATCCTCGACTCCAGTTGGCAAAGCCTGCACAGGCTGACCCCGCTTTCTCCTTCACCCTTTCCGGTATCGACTGAATCCCTCAATTACTCCTCTTTCACGAGATTTCCCATGTTCGTTAATAGTAGTTCAAACCTAGGTCTCTTAAACGCGATCTCTAAGTTTCCCACCGTCGTGGCTACCCTACAACGCCTCACGCTTGCCTCAGTTTCGAATAAATAAATCCTTTTAGTATAAGATCTTCCTTTATTTCCGTTGTAATTTTGTTAATACTATTTTTAGATTCCGACGCCGGCGCCGTTTAATTATCACTTCTATTCGATCTTTTAATCATGCGTGTTTGCGCCCACGCTCGTGAGTCACGCCGCCGCGAAGGAGGGCCCCTCATTCGATCCCTCACATACGTGCACACATTACACACATGGTGGAAGGGTTTTATCTTTTTCCCTTATTTGAACTGAATCGAGTAGTTTAGTTCGTTTTCACATCCGATATACATACATGTAAGCGTTTGTGATTCACAAACGAATATATGTATGAATAGCTTAGAATAGTTTAGCTAGGTCAGATCCGGGAAATCGACAACAGCCCAAGCAGAGGTGTGCCGTGCACTCTTGAGCTAGTTGTCTGAATAAAATCGCCTTAGTAGTCCGGTGAAGCTGTAAAGGCCCTACCAGGCTAATAGCATAATAAGTTCCAAAAAAAAAGCGAGACGGAATATCAATGAATGAATGCTTCCATATAGATAACTGAAGTGAAAATTTCTTTAGGCGCCTTGAGCGGAATTTTTTTTGACAGGAGATAATTTTATAATTTTGCGTCATGACATGCTAGTAAGCGTGATTGAGTGATCAGACTAGCGATGCGTAGTAAGCAGCCTGCGTACATGTAATATAGATGTTTTGTATCGAGATTGTACATTTGATGATTTAATAAATTATATAAAAGAGCATATACCTAGTTATTATTCGGAGTGCCAATAGATGTGAAAAAGAGACTATATTTGAATGTTGAATCATTTCAATTTATAAATTATAGAATTTAAGTATAATATTCCACACTAATTTAAAAATTCAAAAGAAACCACAGTTTAAATTCCATTGTTATGAGTTTTCTCTCCTGTCGGCAGTCCGTATGACTGACTCGACTTTTCTCTTCAATAAACATCGTAGATACACGGGGATCTAGGTTGATGATGAATTGAAGGCGATTATAAAAATTGTACCGTCTCGAACAACCGATGAACTAGAGTTCAGTAGAGAGATATGTCAGAGTCAACACAATATTAGTTATATACAAGATTAAATTTACCTCGAAAAGTAAATAATATTTCACGTAGTGAGAGCACCCTTGAATCAGTAATTCAAATGGAAACTGTAATATTTCAGTCAAATCAGTTTAACTTTCGATATTTGCTATCAGAGAAACGACATAATATGTACTTACATTTGCGAAAATGATGACTGCTTTTTCCTTTATTATATGAATACGAAAAAATAGTTACCTTCGTTTGAACGCTGGAAAACATCTTGATAATTACCGTGTTGTGGAGACAATGTTCTCTTGCGTTACAGTTCATTCGAACAACTAGCCGCTTTACATAACATTTTCGCCTCATTAATTATTAAATTATATAGGTACAAAAATACTTTATTTAAACAAGTCTGGACAAATAAAAATGTATTAATTATATTGACATTACGTAAATCGGTGTTATTGATGAAGAACTCGCAGACTAGGCTCGGCACGTGACTACGAACACTGCGCAATATAGAGCTAGTTCATAACTACTGAATAGTTGTTCATATCTTAATCTCATTACAATTTTAGTAAATGAGTTAGACAGATATTAAAAGCTCTTTGTATTCTATTATTTATATTGGTGTGTAACATCTTTCCTGTCGGTTACTGAATATTTTTTGTGGGAGTGATTTAGGAAAAGGGACGGAAATGTGTTACAGGAAGGGAGAAAGCGCGCGCTATTTCGTTTGATCAATGAGCGCGGAAGAATCGAATAAAACGTTAACCGATACAGAAACACAACACTGACTATAGTTACGACGAATTAACCTTAGGTGTGATTAGCCCAACCGTCTGAGCGTGTATATCCAGCCTCTAGATTTAAGGCATCAAGATACATAAACAGCCTTAAAGAGATACCTCCAATCAATGGCGTCTCACATCGAGGTAAATAATGAACAACCGATAACTTCAACCAATATCGTTTCAGGTCATTAGTAACACCCTCGATATAGTTTTTTTTTAATGTCATAGCAGGCAAACGAACATGTGGGTCACGTGATGTTAAGTGATCACCACAGTACGTGGACACTAACAATATCAGGGGAGTCGAAAGTGCGTTGCCAGCCAGTGTTGGGGGAAAGGGAGGGAACAGGGAGGGGGAGATGAGAGGGGAGAGGAGAGGCGGTGGGCCTCCGGCGCTCTCACTGACCGAACGAAACGCAACAATGCAAGCACTGTTACTTCACGTCGATTTTCTGTGAGAGTGTGGTACTACCCCGGGTGAGCCGACCCATTCATACTGAAACCAATAATAACTTCAGCGTGGCTCTACCACCTACAAAGTCAATAGCGCGATACTGCAGGTCAATAGTGGATTCCCCGATATATATTAGGTCTTTACCTATGAAATTGCCGTTTTGTACGAACAAATTTAAACGAATTTTTTTCATGTATTTTTTATTTGTATTAATCGAAGTGATCACCCATGCAATCAATGCATCTTTGCCAACGTAGTGGCAGTTTATTGATGCCCTTCTTAAAGAAATCAGCTGGACGGGAGGCAACAAATTCTTCAAAGGCATTTTGTACTGCCTCTCGGGTATTGAATTTTTTTCCCGCCAAGGAGTTATCCAAATTCTGGAAAAAGTAGTAGTCTGTTGGCGCAAGGTCTGGTGAGTAGGGCGGATGACGGAGAACTTCCAACCCCAGTTCTTGCAACTTGGAGACCGTCTGCTGTGCAGTATGAGGTCGCGCGTTGTCGTGCAGGAGCAGCGGAGACGAGTGATTGACCAATGCTGGTTGGAGATGTGCCAGCTTCTCCATCATTGTGTTCAGTTCTTCACAGTACACATCGGCAGTAATGCTCACCCCGTTTGGTCAGAAGCTGTGTTGAATCACACCGGCGCTAGACCACCAAACAGTGACCATCACTTTTCTAGGGGTAAGTTTTCGTTTAGAGCATTGTTTAGGTGCTGAACCAGGATCCAACCAACTTGCTGAGCGCTTGCGGTTATCAAACTAAATCCATTTTTCATCGCAGGTAACAATGCGGTTCAAAATTTCTTCATTTGTGTGTCTATTGAGCAGTGCAAGGCACGTCTCGACGCGTACTACGCGCTGGCGATCATTGAGTTCGTGGGGCACCCATTTGTCAAGCTTTTTTATCTTGCCAATTTGACGCAAATGGACCAATATTGTTTTGACGCTAACGTCGAAAGCTGCTGCTAATTCAGCCGTAGATTGTGTATCATCTGCTTCCACAATCGCCTTTAATTCGTCATTGTCGACCAAAGTCTTCGGACGACCGCGAGGTTCATTTTTCAGGCCGAAATTCCCAGAACGGAAGCGAGCAAACCAATAACAGGTGGTGCGTTGGTTTGTAGTGCTAGCTCCGTAAACGTCGTTGATGTTGCGTGCCGCTTGTGCCGCGTTGCTGCCACGACGGTACTCACATTCCATAATTACTCGAATTTTTAACGTATCCATGATGACAAAAAAGATTGAATTGCGATGAAAATGTAACACTAATCAATAAACAAATGACTACTTTTGGAAAAAGAATTCCATGTTTTTAAAATAAAATTAATTTGAAATTAGAATGCTTAGCCAATCAAAAATTATTTTGATTTGAAAGTACTGCAGAACGGCAATTTCATAGGTAAAGACCTATTATTATTTTTATTATTAAATTAACCTAAAGTTTGACCAGTTAATTTCAAAGGCCATGTAACGTATGGAACGTAATTCATGTTAAAAATATTGAATGTAGGATGAAAAAAGGTAAATGAAACGTAAGAGTAAAATGAAGAATGGCAAAACGTCTTTTTCATTTACATGTGCAGTCGTCAGTTGCACTCGACGCATACTAAACGCGTGCACCTGCGTGAGTTATATCAAAAAACCGGTTCATACCAGTTTTCGTGCTTTGTTCACATATTCCGCGATTTGTACGGTAGATAAATATGCTCAACGATTATCATTGTTATGGACGATCTAGAAAAAGGATGATTATGAATTACTTATTTCATTGAATAGTGAGGTGCGTAACAGGGAAGACACAACATTATTAAGGTGTAGAGAAACAACATTGAGAGACGACGAATTGACATCAGTTATAAACGACGAAATAACACGAAAAAGAATGAGAGAAGAGGATAATATTGGAAACTGGACAACGGTTATGAAGAAAGGAAGAACCGTAACGCAATGCGATGACGAACACAGTAAACTAATCAGTCCAAACGAATTAATCGACGTTAGTGTGGCTTACAGAGAGATTCTACCTAAACAATTTGCTTTAGCTAGATTATTACGAGATAATAACATTTCGGGGGTACACAGAATTAAATATAAAATTATGATATCCTTTGAAAATGAGACACAGGCCGATTTTTTTATAAATTGTAAAACGTTTATAGATCTCGAATGGAGATGCCAGAAAACCTCAGAAGTGGGCATTTCCTATGGTGTTATAAAAAATATTGAAATGGATTTATCACTGCAGTATATTTTAGAAAATATTACATGCTCTGTTCAAGTTATGTCTATTAAGAGGCTCGCCCGAAGAGCCAACGAGGAAGAACGCAATAATATGGAAGATAACAATATGTGGGTGCCATCTGAAACTATACGACTTGGTTTTCGAGGCTCAACACTCCCCGCTTATGTGTTCATAGATAATCTGAGAGTAAAAGTAGATCCATTTGTTTTTAGCGTCACTCAGTGTTCTAAATGCTGGAGATTTGGTCATTTGCTAAAATCTTGTCCATCGAAAAGAGTGTCATGCCCAAAATGTGGTGATAACCATTGAAACTGTGAAACTACCAAATTTAAATGTATAAACTGTTCTGGTAAACATCTGGCTTTAGATAAGTTATGTCCAGTATATATAAAACAAAAGAGAATCCGTGAATTGATGTCTGAATATAACTGTACGTATAGAAAAGCTCTATTATTATATGTTCAGCCGATCCCTATATATATTAATAATATTACTGCTAGTTCTGAGAATAATACCGCGCATAATGTTAACATTCAATCACCTTCTCAAGATAGAGAGGTACAACCGACTTTTGCAGAAAAAGCGAAATCTATATTAAAGACTGTCGAGAATGTAATGCATCACAGGATAACGGAAAGCACATCTAGACATAATAAAAAGGCTGTACGTAAAAAGAAAAAGAATTCGTCGAGAAACACTGGTTCGGTTTTAAGTTCGGAGTGCTCGGAATGTCCTGTTGATTATTCTATGGAAGAAAGGAGTGATGTAGAAGAACCATCGAAGAAACAAAAAAAAGAGAGAGACTATACATTTATACAGTTACTAAATAAAATCAAAGGTATTATATTCCAGGGGGGTTTATCTGAAAAAATTAAAAATATTGTTGAAAATTGCGTTGATTGGATAATATCTTTAATTGTAAACTGTATATCAGATTGGCTAGTTTTCTCCATTTTTTTTAATTATGGATAGTAACTCTAATATCAATTTAAATATCTTACAGTGGAATTCTCAAAGTATTAGGCCAAAAAAGATATGTTTGAACAACTTTTAACTCAAGAAAAAATCCATATTATGGTGCTGAGCGAAACCTGGCTAGAACCTAGAAGTTTGTTTCATATAAAAGGTTATAATGTTTTTAGATTAGATAGAAATGATTCCTACGGGGGTGTTGCTATTATGACACACAAGTCAATTAAAGCCCACATGTGTACTTCACGTAGTATAAATTCCGGCATTGAACTTATACATGTTAAAATTTTGAATTGTTTGCATATTGAGAATGTAATCTCTGTATATTGCCCTTCAACAATATATACATCACAGTCGGATTAGGATAACATATTTTCCATAGCGAAAAATAAAACACTGGTGTTAGGGGATTTTAATGGTCACCATAGCAGTTGGTCCTACAAAACTGATCAAAAGGGATTGCAATTATTTGAGTCTATGATTGATCATAATTTTATATCACTGAATACCAACAATATTCCAACGCGGATTAGATTTGTAAATGGTGCTGTACAAGAGTCATCGCCAGATATTTCATTCATATCTTGTGACTTAGTATTGAAGTTTATATGGAAAGTTACTAACGAAACTCTTGGAAGCGACCATTTAGTTATCAAAATTTCTAGTTATATACATCAGGCTCTACAAATAACTAAAAAAGAAACTTCAAAAAATGTGACTGGTCATTATATTCCTCATATTTAGATAAGGCCCTCTCTGTTTGTTCGTTACCGTCAGAAACCCAAGAGTTACATAATTTCTTTGAAAATCTTCTTCAGAAGGCAGCAGATTTATCTATTCCATGCCTCAAAATTCCACAATATGTAACCAAAAAAATTCATACCTAAAGCATATTGGTCCCCGGAATTATCTAAATCTGTTGGAGAGAGGAGGCTAGCTCTCACCCGTTTCAGGCACAACCCTACTCCACACAATCTACACATACTAAAAGAAAAAATTGCAAACTCTCATAAATTGATAAGGCAAGCTAAGTCTAGCGCTTGGAAAAAGTTCTGTTCTTCAATTGATGAGTCTAGCTCTTGTAGTGAATTGTGGTATAAAATGAGATGGTTGAAAGGATATCCTATATCTAAACGTTTTATTAACCGTGAAGCTGCACAGGAGTTATTATGTGAATTATCTCCAGACTTTGTATGCCCCCCTAGTCCAATATTTTTATCTAAAAATTCAATTCTAGAATGCGAAATATCCATTCAAGAACTTGTAAGTTCTTTTAAATCCAAAGATACACCTCCCGGATGTGATGAAATATCCTTTTCAATGATTAAACATCCTCCTAAAAGAGGCAAAATAATCCTGCTAACCATATATAACAAAATACTCTCTGAAGGAGTAGTACCAGTTCAATGGCGTAATATTAGAGTAGTACCAGTTCCTAAACGAAATGCAGCCCGTTCTTCTTCATCTTTCCGGCCTATATCACTAATATCTTGTCTATGCAAAATTTTTCATTCCATATTAAATAAAAGATTAGAATGGTATATTGAGTCTAAAGAAATATTCTCTGAGAATACCCTTGGTTTTCGTAAGGGACGATCGTGTTTAGATAACTTAAGTAGATTAGTGACTAAAATACAAACCGGCTTTCCAAAAAATATGGTTACTCTGGGATGTTTTCTAGATATTAAAAATGCTTATAATAATATTGATGTAAATTAAAATACTAGATACATTAGAAGTAAGCCCAAAAGTATGCACTTATTTATGGAACTTCTTTAAAGAAAGATCACTGTGTATTGTTGGTGACGGGTATTGCATATCGAGGAAAACGTGTTTAGGGTTAGCTCAAGGCGATCCACTCTCTCCTTTGTTATTTAATATTGCAACTATACAACAAACAACAACAAAATATGTAAAAATGTTGATGTATCTCAATATGCAGATGATTTTGTTCTGTATAATTCTGATACAAATATGGAGCGTGCAGCCATCGAATTACAAATAGCTATAAATTCCATTAACGAAATGCTAATAAATTTGGGTCTCGAAATTTCTCCTGTAATAAGTAATGTGTGTGTTTTCAAAATAAGAAAATCTGTACTTGATTTTGTACTCACGATTAATGGTTGCCCCTTACAATTCGTAGATACAGTTAAATATTTAGGAATGTTTTGGATTATAGTTTACGATGGGGTGTTCATATAAGTGAAATTACAAAGAAAGTGTCAAGATTTATTAACCTATTAAAAGTATTAGCTGGTTCAAACTGGGGCGTCCACCCTAAACATTTAAAAAAATTGTATATTTCTTTAATACGAAGTAGAATGGACTACGCCAGTTTCCTATATGATAATTGTTGTATCTCCAACCTTCTCAAATTAGAAAGAGTTCAAAATCAAGCCATGAGAGTTATCGGATGCTTCTTGAGAAGCACACCAATTCACGTCATGCAAAGTGAGCATTCCTTGCCTCCGCTACACGTTCGCAGGGCTTATTTAGCTGGAAAATTTTGGTTAAAATCTAATTCCTTTTCCAATAACAAAACTATATTATTACTAGAAGATTTAAAACGTGACATCCAGTCTCGATACTGGACCAATAAAAGAGTTCCACTATTAATTACTACACATAATCTGTTACATAACAATGTTATTCATAACTTTAAACTTCTGGATATGTTTTCACTTGAGACATGGCTCAGTAATATTAATGTATTTGAAATAATTAAAACTAATATTCCATCAGTAACTTTACCTAAACATAAATATAATCCTATTCAATTGAAATGCTTATGTATCGAGCATATTGATAATAATTTTAGCGACTTTCACAAAATTTATACTGATGGTTCGAAAAGTAGTAGTGGATATGGTGCTGCCTTTTTAGATCCTTTTTCTGACAGACATGTAAAACTAAAGGTTGATTTTAATACATCGATAATGTGTTTAAAACTAATAGCTATTAATGAAGCCTTACTGTATATTGAATCGTTACAAAGTCAAAAATTTGTAATTTTGACTGATTCAAAAAGCGCTTTACAACATTTGGCTCGGTGCACCTCGTCGATACGAGGTATTCCGATAGCTTATTCTGTACTAAAATCAATCTATAGATTCCAATGTAGCGGTAAAACAGTTATATTCCAATGGATTCCATCTCACGTTAAATTACCTGGTAATGATCAAGTTGATTTATTGGCAAACCAAGCTGCATACGATGGAATTCCTTTGCATATCACTCCAATGTATACTGACTACTTGTCTCACGTGAGATGTTACTGTAGAGATATGAGGAAGCTATATTTTGATAAGAGATCACTAGAAAAAGGGATCTGGTACAAGACAATTCAACCGCAACCTCATTTCGATGTTCCATGGATCGACCAAAATTTATTAAGTAGATCTGATCTAATAATAGCCCTCCGACTTCGCTCAGGACATATTCCATCAAATAGGTTTTTACATCTTATCAAAAAACGAGCAGCACCTAACTGCACTGTGTGATCGCTGCCCAAATTCACAAATATATACATAAATATCCAACCCACGCACAAGTGTCGCATATCGGTGGGTTCGTCACGACCTGTGCTATAATAATACATAGATAAAACACGCAACATTAGTGAAAAGTCAAAAAACCATAATTTTCAAAATGTTCATCACAAATAATTAATTTTTCACAAGTTTCAATTTTAATTTTTACATCCGCTGGACAGCATCAGATCCAGAGCGTAGACCCTCGCTCGCCGCACTCGTCGAAAAAGTCGAGAGACGCCCCTGTGATCTGAAACATAAAATTTTTATAAATTACATAAATTTGCAAATTTCCCGGAAAATTACCAAGTTTTTCATCCAGATTCCGAAATATTAGAGTGGTAGTACCACCCCTCACACGCCGCACCCGCCGGCACCGTCGAGGGAATTTTCCGGAACCTGGAAAAATTAAAATTTTATTAAAACATAAAACACTTAAAATCCGCTAGAATTTTCACAATTTCCCTGACTTTTTCACACCCAGGAATAGCCTTAGGCGTCCTGAGGGTGAAACCGTCGGAAAAACCGTGAAAAACACACAAAAATTTTGAAAAATTGTCCGCCCACCACACCCTTATTTCCTTCTCGACCAGGTGGATTTTCATACTTGGAAAAATTTTCTTTGACTTTTCGGGTTTTTTAGGGTTGGATCGTGTTGCACACGCGCAAGGCAACAAATAATTATATGTGACTTAAAGTTAAAAGCTAACAATCTTAAAAATAAGGGACAATAGACATATAAAAATATACATTTTATGAAAATTATTATAACCTAGTTAAGAATTGTGGCAGCGATCAAACTAGGTAATATACAAATAATAGACAGACTTATTAGACCACCTACGACCTCCTGAGGATAGTAGGAGTCAAGTAACGGACGAACAAAATCTGAAATTAAAAAAATTGACCTATAATCGAACGAAGAAAATTAGATTTTCGAAAAGATAAACATTAAGTATACAAAGTGTACATAGACAAGAATATTAGACAAGTAAGATATACAATTACACATACTATAGGATTAAGAATAAAAAACTTTTTATACAATTTATATACAATTTATCTACTTTTTACAACTTATACAATATTAAAACTATTAAACTAAACACACAATTATTATACAACTTTTACAAATTTAATCAAATTTATTAAACTATTGACGAAGGGTGGGTCGAAAGATATTTCAACACAACTGTTTCCATTGCGTGCCATCTCTATACAAAGAAAAATGAGTTCAAGCTCAAACAGTAGTCAAAGGAGGAAAGAATCAATACAGAATACAAAAGATAGGAGTATGGAAGTATCATCGGAAAGCCCCTGTAAAATTAAGACTATGGCCCCACAGTATTATCAGGAGGCCAAAATTCAATTGGAGAAGTCGGGAATTTAAAAACTACTATAAAAGACTTGGTATCTAAAAACTTAGGATATTTGTACAAAATGGTATTGGAACAAAAGGAGAGGATGACAGTTATGGAAGGAGAACAATTAAAATTGAAGAAACAGCATTTAGAGGAGTTGTATGAAGTGCAAAAAACACTAAATGAGAAAATGTTAGAAATAGTATTGGATAAAAGAGAAGAAAACGAGTTAAGACGGCAAATTATGCAGAAGTTAATGGAAGTAAAGTTGACTAGAGATGAACAGGAAACGGAAACAGAGGAGATAAAAGAGATGATAAGTAAAGTGAACAAAGAATTAAAAGAGATAAAGGAAAAGGTGGAGTTAGTAGGAGAGAAATTAGAAACAAGCACTAGTGAATTTAATATAAAAACAGCAAACCAAAAATTGACAGAAGATGCAGAAACAGACACAAGGAACATAAATATAGCCTTGGTAGACATAAAAGAAAAGTTAGAAAAATTGGAAAAATTAAATTTAGAAACGAGTAACGTAAAGCGACCCACCCCGGAGAGAGGAAATCCGGAATTCGTCAAACAATATATTAAGACGCCCCCCGGTGCACTCAATAATTGTTTCATCGGCAGATGACAGAGACACTAGTGGAGACGTCATCGAAAAAGTAAAACTAGCATTGGACGCAAGGAATACAGGGATGAAGATTGAAAAAGTACGAAAAGCACGTGACCAGAAAATCGTAATCAGCTGTGGAACGAAAGAAATGACCAAGACTATAATAGGAAAGATAAAGGAGAAGAAGACATCACTTGTAGTAGAGATCGCGAAAAATAAAGACCCTTTGGTAATTTTAAAAGATGTCATGAAGTTCGATAGCGATGAGGAGATTCTGGACATGCTGAAAAAACAAAATAACCATCTTTTTCGGACTATACTGGAATCAGAATACAGAGTGGCTGTAAAGTTCAGGCGGAAGGCCAGAAACAAGATGACGAATCACATAGTACTCCAGGTATCGCCACAGGTGTGGATGGCACTGATCACCGTGGGAAAGGCATACCTGGACCTCCAAAGGGTGACAGTACAGGACCAGTCCCCGGTGGTTCAGTGCACAAAATGCCTGGAGTACGGTCACGGAAGGAAAAAGTGTACCCAAGAGTCTGAAAGGTGCAGCCACTGTGGAGAAAACCACATGAAAAAGGAATGCAAGGCATGGATCGATGGCAAACCTCCCGTATGCAGAAATTGCCTCAAAGAAAAGAGTGAAAGGCTGGACCACAATGCATTTGAAGACAAATGTCCTTTTAGAGGAAAATATGATGCTCTAGCTAGGTCAACGATAGCATACTGCTAAGCTCTTGGAAAAAGTAGATCGGTATGTAAAAAAGAAAAAGATAACATCCAACAATAAATATAAAATATCCACAAAAATCCAAATAGCAGAGGAAATCAAATATGGAAGATGCATTGGTCGAACAAAGGAGCAGCTGATGGTACAGCCAAATAGTGCGCGAAAACAAACTCAGATGTAACACCAGATGTCAAACTATGTTTATGAGAAACACAGGGGAACACTAAGCTGAGAAAGCAATAGAGCTTATATAAAGCGATTGGATCACCATCAGTGAAAACTTTGCAAGACCAGTGTTCCCCAAATTATAGCAAAAAGTAGGGATAGGGAATTACGTGAACGTAATTAAATATTCGTACTGTCAAACTTGGTAAAACCAGAAAACGTCAACTACAAATCTTCAAAATTAAAACATAAATTACTAAAATTAAGAATAATATAGTCAATTTGCTAACAAACAAAAACACCAAACAAAGAAATAAAACAACAAAAGAATAAATCAAATATAGAATAAGAGAACCAGCTTCAAATAGAAAAATAAACTGTAGGAAATATATAAAACGACGGAATATGGAACTACATTCAGAAATTGCTAATGAAGAAACGTAAAGAAAATTAAATTTAAGTAACAAAGAGCAAGAAATGAAAATATTATGCAAGTGACCTAAAATAATAATATAAATCTAAGAAATTTTAAAAATCAAGAGAAAAATAAGAAAGAGCAAGGAAAATAGCAAAAATAAGAAAAGTCTGAAATCCAGCAAAAAACCAAAGATGCAAAGAAAAATCACCCAAATAAAGTCTCTGACTGCCACATCAGAGGTGCTACGCCGGGTGTCCTTCATTGGGTCGTCCACCAAAAAAAAAAAAAAAAACTACACTGTGTGTGGTGCGGTTGAGGATGTACACCACATTTTGATGGAATGTACTCAATACCAAGCTTGTAGGATTTTTTTTAATGTTACTCGTTCCATGGATGTAGGCATTTGTAATTCGATGCTGTCAGACCCTCTGTCTCAGAGTGCAAAAATGCTATACAGAATCGCAAGTTTAGCTTTTAACATTTGATTAAATGTGATTATTGTAGAATTTAATATTTATATGATGTATTTACGGGGCGTCATAGTCGATATGCGACAAAGCCCAAATTAAAGAGAAAAAAAAAATTACATGTGTGTATACGTCGTGTGCCATTCAAGCAGTATTGTGTGTAATGTTTATTTTAATTAATTCAATGTTTTTCTAATGCATTTTACATTTTAAAAATAGCTTCATGCACTTCTCCTCCATATAAACTTTAACTATACCCAATTTCTGGTTCATCCCTTCGCGCAATTCTCTTAAAAAGGGGTGGGTACAAAGTTTTCGTTTCACGTATTAATATACATGTAGATAAGATGTCAGATGTTACACATCATATGTGTTGTCGCGATTATCGAAAAGGGATCCGGAATGGCCTGGTTCAACCCCCAAACAGGTATTTGCAAACACCCATACAAGGCATACCACTAACCTGGCTGTTGTAGCTCGTTCTTACGATGCACCGTCACACACACGTACACACAATCTTCTGCACATATAATAAGAACGAAAATCTAATGTGTCTGTACTTTTTATATTTTTGTGAAAAAAACTGTTGCAGCCGAGTTTTCCAACAACGCATAACAAATAAGAACTCATTTCAAAGAAACTGAAAAAAAATTGATCACAGAGGAAGCAGCGGTAATTCGTATTCGAACCAAACTTAAGGTCATTCTTTAAAATTTCCATAAACTTAATTAAAAGCAATACCGAACGTAAATAAAACAATAAATACCAATTTAAAATAAAATTTAGAACCAGTAACAGTTTACTTGTAATAATATTTAATACTATATACGACAGGGCAAAACATGATATACCAGCAAGATGGATGTCCTGCACATTTTGCTGTCAATGTTAAGCTATGGCTCGATAGCCATTTTCCTAAACGTTGGATAGGGCGAGGAGGACACATTCCGTGGCCTGCGAGGAGTCTGGACTTAACGCTGGTTGATTTCTATGTCTGAAGTCACATGAAATCCCTAGATTACGATGTCTCGCCTGAAGATAAACAAGAAATGCAGCAGATGTGATGCGGAATTATTTGAATACTTCATTAGTTAAGTCACAATTCAGAAAAAAATGTGTGCGTGTACTAGTGTACACACGTAAGAAGTGAAACTTGTTTAAGGCCTTATTTTTCGCAAAATGATCTATATGCAACTTAAAAAAAAAAAAAAAAAAAACCCTTTCTTTCTTTATGGCAAACAATTTCATTAATATATTAAAAAATAAAGTTAAATTAGATAAAGTTTAAACAAAAGGATTTTATTATCATAGACATGAATACAAAAAAGATGGCGCGTAACCGAAAAATGTGACGGTAAATTTTTTCCAACGCCGATAAAGAAGTTTCACTTCAAAAACAAAGCACATTCCGAAAAATAAAATAAAATTGATACAACTACATTATCTAGTGAAACATTATGATGATAATATTTATCCCAGAATAGATTCAGTATGAGCACAAAGACCAAATAAGTAAAGAATTGTCTCTTTAGCCCTTGGGATTCATCATAAAATATGAGTTGTTGTAGTAATTAATTTTCGTAACTTTTGAGGGTAGGTATTTAAGTTCTAAGGTCGATATTATTATTTTTTCTTACATTATTTAAGAAATTAAACAAGATGCGAAGTTATCACGCAAAATCCACAAAAAAAGAATAACAAAATTTTGCAATCGAATTGTAAATTTCGTTTTTGAAGTGGATTTTAAAATGGCAAATTTACCACGAAATAAAGTTTTTTCTTAAAAACTAGAAACAAATCGTCTCCTGAGTCCTGACAACACTGTGTACAAAAACATCCAATAATGGCAATTTAGCGACTTTGTCACTATGTTAAGCTACTCTTTGAAATCAAAAGTAATATTGAATTTTATTTAGCGACTAAAACTTTTTGAAAGTACGTTTAAAGTTTTACAATACAAATATGCCTAATATTATTTTATCTGTAGATAAATAAATTTCATTATTTATGTTTTCTTATTTATTAACGCGTTACTCAATCCAATAGTGTTTGCCTTCTTACGTACGGAAAACCTCCACTATACATAATATAGAACCTGTACAACACTACATAATCATAACTAGTCTTAACATTTATCAAAATGCGATATTGAGATTGTTTGTTACGTATTCACTCACTAACTACTCGAAAGATCATACTGAAATTTTGTGTAGACATTGTTAGGAGTATAGAAAAGGACATAGGGCACTTTTTATCCAGAGAAAATGTACTGTTCCTGAGAGATTAAACAAATCTATATTAC
This sequence comes from Antheraea yamamai, assembly GCA_036509395.1. Classification (NCBI taxonomy): domain Eukaryota; kingdom Metazoa; phylum Arthropoda; class Insecta; order Lepidoptera; family Saturniidae; genus Antheraea; species Antheraea yamamai. Next base: position 11,974,170 of record AP028425.1, read on the forward strand.
CACGAGCGAAACCGTTAGCAGAAACTAGTCTTTTATATTTGTTGACATGACCACAAAGTTCTTATCAATTAATTTTATAACATATCAACCCTTATCATAAGAGATGATTTCCATATTCGAGTTTAACAATAATTTAGATAGGGATTGGTTGGTAAACCAGGAATTTTGATGACGACAATTGAAACATGTTACGTTTTTCTTTACGTATATATATAAGACACATAATTATAATTTGGTTTTAAGAAGCAAAATAAAACTTATTTGTTTCTCTGAAAAATGAAGAAACGACAATAAAAGTTTATTGTTCACCTCTCAATTTGTACAATTTAATAAAACACAAAATTAATCTCACAAAAAATAAATTCAGCATGCGTTCTTCGTCTTAGACAAAAATGACAAACCGTTTGACAAACGTTGAACAAACAGTGCGCGCGCATATTTACCTTAAAGAAATAATTTTCTTTACATATATATATATATGTCTTAATATATATATTTCTTGTGTGCGTGTGTATGTGACTGAACTCCTCCTAAACGACTGGACCGATTTTGATGAAATTTTGTGTGCGTGTTCGAGTGGATCCGAGAATGGTTTAGATTCACAATTGGACCCGGTAGGTGGCGCTGCGGTCGACTTTTAGGATTTTTTTGTTTTCAAGGCAGGACAACGTCCGCCCGGTCCGCTAGTATATATATATATATCAATGCATTATAATATGATAAATCAAGTTTGCTATTTTACAATATTCACAAACAAAAAGTTAAATGGAAGAATACTCGTATACCCAACGTAAAACTATAGCCTTAAAATGCTGAATTTGATAATCAACTGTACCTTAAAATAAATGAATAAAAATGTGTTAAACCGTGAGTATTCACTATCCAATGTAGTGAGGTGTGTAACAAAGCATGTGGTTCATATGCAAAACATATTGGAACCAACAAATTATACCAATTTTAGTAACAACGACGATAATTATAATTATAATTACTGATCTCGAACTTCAACTTCGTGATAAATTCAATACCTCTTTTCTGTATAATTGACAGTTTTAGCAATAGTGATTATAAATTAATATTTTTATATACCATATTAAATTAGTGCATATTTAGTATTAAAATAAAAATTGCACAATAATAATTATTTATTTACATTTATTAAAGACTACTGCGACTTTTAAATCACTGTCTAGCGACATTTACTTTAGTCTAGTTGGCAACACTGCAACCATCTTTCTTTTGCTTCTGTCATTTCCGCGATCTGTGTGGAGTTTTAGGTTAATTTCTTTGTAAATAAGTGATAATTGACCGCTTGAGTGGTTATTTCTCATAAATTTATATAATTATCAATATTACAGGTATACAAAATGCAAAACGACGCTGGTGAATTCGTTGACTTGTACTGCCCGAGGAAATGGTAAGTCGAAATATTGAGGTTATGTTTTATTGTAAGCCACATTGTACTGTAGCCTGAGCATGTTGAAAACACAGTTACAATAAAATAGTATTATGATAATGAGTATGTTATATTCACATGTTTGATTATCATGCCGCCAGTAAAACATACGATTACAGCCTGTCTCGCAAGAATTAACAAGTTATAAAACGAATTTATACTGAGAACTTTTTTTATGTTAAGTTATTCAAACAATATGAGAGTAGTTTCTGAATTTTTAATACTATCCGAATAAAATCATAAAACAGGGTAATGCACCTGGACAGCTTGTTAATAGATATGGGCTTGGGTTGTAGAATGAAAGTAACAGCACAACCAAACTATATTAATGCATTTTGTAATGATTTTATCCCATTTAACCTTTGGCAGTTGATGCTAACACTATAGGAGCATAAACAAGAGGTTATTTACTGTGTTTAATTAAATTAAAAGCATATCATACAATGTTCTCATCAGTTCCAACAGTTACATTTCAGAAATAATACTAATTTTAGGATTTGTATACTATATTTGCAAAACGGATTTGCAGAAATAAAAATAGTAATAAGAAAAATTCATAAGGAAGACTGGACTGATAAAACAAGAATGCAAATAACTAGAATGCTCGTAACTGTTATAAAATAAAGCATTATTTATAATTGAGAATGTACAAGCGATCATACTTATAAGATACTCTATATAGTCAATGTGAGGAAAATGATAATTCAACACTTCTCATTCTCTCTCTTCTCATTTCAACAATTCTCATATGTCTTATAGGCATAACTAAATTATCAATTTCTTACACATATACAAAATGCATATTCAATGTTGCGATGACCCTAGTTACATGTATGTAAAAGCAGTTTTATGAAGTGGAATACCAGTACAGTAGAACCTTGATAACACAATCCTCGATAAAGTAAAAACTTCTATAATTTCAAGAAATAATCTGCTCCCTTCTCCTCAGAGCCCAAAACCCGTATTACAAAAAATATGCACTGTCTATTTTTATTTATTTTATTTTAAAGATATGAGGTGAACCTACAACTAACAAAATTGACCAATATAATATAAGTAATAACAAATATAGACATTTACAAGTTTACTCAGATAGATAATAAACTAATAATTTCAGTATTAGCCATCAGTTACTTAAATAAATGATTGGATAAGCTCTGTAACATAAACTGTCTGCCAATGAGTCATTTAGAATGAATGTACAAAACAAAGTTCCTTGAAATTTATTGCTTGCACATGTTTACAAGTTAAAATGTTAACACAAACAGTAAGAATAGAATCACCTATTGTTTTTTTTTATCCCTAAAAGCTGTATTTGCAGTGGTTAGGACAGTGGCTTACTTGGATGATTAGTTGTTGATCAGTGTCCAGGAAACTCTTCTGTGTGATAAATTACGTCAGTAAAATGAAGACTAACATACACTAATAAATTAAGTGATTGAAGTAGTGAAAAGTCTCTATTTAACATAGAAAATCAAATCAATTTAGAAATCGTGATCTATTAAAAAAAATCACAGACTTTTTTCGGGATACAAAAATCATTATAAATATCATAAATTTAAATGATTTTATTTTTATGTATAGTGTAATTTTTTGAATTTATATATTACAAACAAAAAATTAAATCTTTTCTCTTCATAATAGTAGTTCAGATTAGGAAGTTATAATAATAATTTGATTTATTAAGACATTACATCCATTGTTGTTAGTAAACTTAGGCTATGTTAGTAAAGATATCAACACATTTAAGGTATTAATGTTTACATTTGACAAGGACACAAGCAAAGTCATTAACTTTGTAGGTGTAGACACATTTTAACAATTTTGTCCAGTTACATAGGGCATGCCTTTTTATAGTATCTTACTTTACACCATACTTTGTTATCAGATTCATATAGATAGAATACAAAGAGTATAAAACGTTTCTTATATTACGACAACAAATACCATACCAGTAGCTTAAACTCATGCTCCAAACGTTTAAAACTTTATAAAATTAAACCATTACAGACTCAGAAAGGTGGCTGATGTTATGTTTATATACAAATCTATACAGGATTCCTAGAATTTTCAGATTTTCTTCAAAAAATACCTATGAGTGTCCCACATATAGGCAGTCATTTATATAACCGGCAAACTTTTCATCTACCATTAGCAAGAACTAACGCAGGCCAACATTACCCTTTGTATCGCATGCTCTCTTTCTGTAATAGTTTATGTTTCAAATTCGATATATTTTTTGTGATTCTTTGGCCTCAACTAGATTTTTTTTTAATTTCAATGTTTAATATAATAAATTTTTTCTTTGTATTAGTACTATGACTTTGTCTTCTTATATATGCTGTGTTCACATAACAAAAGGGTTGGTGTCCATTTTTGTTCATAGAACTCAGTTTTGTGGACCTTAAATAAATAAATACATACAGAATTTTGACACCCAGACACAGTGTTCATAGCTATGATCATCATATAAAAGTCGGCTATGTCTGGGAGACCTAGTCTGTGACCTCTTGGTTTAATAGCAGGGTTTAATATCACTGTGCGTCTATTATTAGGGTAATAAAGGTCATCCCAAAGTGTCTACTACCTTTATGTATCTTTATCTTAATATATATATTTCTTGTGTGCGTGTGTATGTGACTGAACTCCTCCTAAACGACTGGACCGATTTTGATGAAATTTTTTGTGTGTGTTCGTGGAGATTCGAGAATGGTTTAGATTCACAATTGGACTCGGTAGGTGGCGCTGCAGTTGACTTTTAGGATTTTTTTTATTATCAAGGCAGGACAACGTCCGCCCGGTCCGCTAGTATATATATATAATTCTTCGGTGTGTATGTGACTGAACTCAGATTTTGATGAATTTTTTTTTGTGAATATTAAGGTGGATTCAAGAATGGTTTAGATTCACAATTGGACCTGGTAACCTGTGTAACCGGTGTTGTGACTGTGACTTTTAGGACATTTTTAAAAATATCAAGGCAGGTCAACGTCCGCCCTGCCCGCTAGTATTTACTATATTTGGTTATTGTAATAATTAATAATGTTGATAGAACTGATTAAGTTTGTAACTTGCCCCCTTCAGTAATAATGAGTACATTTTCAGAATATGTATCATGGAATTCCTCATAATGGTTTTTCTTCATAAGAAACTCTGAACAAAATGAAGAAACTGCTTTTTTAATTGTGTAAATCATTGCTTCATGTTGTTAGTTAGAAATCGGAATAAAAATTACCATAACTGCTTGTAAATGATTATAGTAAAACCTAATTAAGGCTGAGGACAGATCGTATTTCTTTACTATTGTAGGTCTTGTAGTGTTCGTTTTTATTGCAATAAATAAGTAATCACTGAATATTTGTATAGCTCGGCGAGTAACCGTCTGATCCACGCCAAGGACCATGCGTCAGTACAGCTTGTGATAGCGGATGTGGATCCTGCGACTGGTCGCGCTGCTGATACCTCCAAGATGTACGTGGTCTGTGGGGCCATCCGCAGGATGGGAGAGTCCGATGACTGCATCGTCAGGCTCACTAAGAAAGATGGGATACTGGCTAAGTGAGTAAACATAAATTTAAAACTCGAACACACCTTCATGGTGACCTTATAGAAACTTATAAAATAGTTTCTCATAAATACAACCTGCCATACTTACGTGAAATGTATATAGTAAGACACAATAAGATCTACAAAGGGAAATCAAACTCGAACACTTACAAGCACAAAAACTGCACACAATTTCCACAGCAACAGAGTGGTACTAAACTGAAACAGGCTACCTGACGAAATAGTATCTGCTAATTTAGTACATCGTTTTAAAAACTTCGGCAACTTGCTATGTACCAATAAAGTAATTTTAAGAAGGGAACGTTTATTGTGATCAAAATTCATGAAAAAATATATATATGTGTATAGGGGAGGGGTGTAGGGAAAGGAGAAAGGGGAAGGAGGTGGGCCTCCGGCGCTCTCACTGACGGAACGAAATGCAACATGCAAGCACTGTTACTTCACGTCGGTGTTCTGTGAGAGGGTGGTAGTACCCCGGGCGAGCCGACCCATTCATACTGAAACTAGTAATAGCTACAGCGTGGCTCTACCACCTTTTAAATTAACTATAACCCAAAGTGTAATTACTTATAGTTATAGTTTTTTGATTCTGGTATCTTTATAATCACCTATTCCAGTATAATATAAAGTAGGAAAACTTATTACTTTATAACTTAAATGATTATTAGGTTTATTGACTGGTTAGTATTCACTAAAGTATAGTATTGCTGTACAACTGTAACTATAAAATGTATATACATCATTCATTGTATTTTTGAAATAAAATAGGCCAATAAATAATCAACAAATGGCAATATAAATTTCTAGTTATTCAATATAAGTTGTTAGGAGTACACATTCAACATATTTTCAACAACATTCAAATATGTTGAAATATATTCCTTCACTAATATTATAAATGAGAATGTAATATTGTTTGTTTGTTACACTTTCATGCCCTAAACTACTCAACCAGTCATCATGACATTTTGTATTTGTATCTATCAGCCAGATAAAAAGTACTGTTCCTGAGAGTGAGCAAAAGCTAGTACAATGATAATTTTAAAGTCTAGAAGTTTCTGTTTAATCTTTAACTAACTTTGCCCGCGACTATGTTCGCATGGTATTAAATTAAAAAAAAACAATTATTATAAATATCATAGGTGAATAGGTGTATTGAAATTCAACAGCCTGGCCAACCTAGCTTTGTAAACTTAGACATTATTTATTATATATATTATTTATAGATATATCTTAGATATTATTTGTATACTATAAAATAACCTGGTTTTTGAATGACATCACTGTTTATCCCCTCGATATACAATACATAACAAACACTATGCATTTCTTTACTTACTCTTCTCTCGTACTCACTCGCGCCTTCATTCAAATTACAATAACTTTTGATAGACTGGACCGATTTTAATGAAACAAAGACTAAATTTTACTCGAGGATATTCTTTATGATTTTCATTATAATGTTTTTATCATAAATTTTGTTTTTTAGCAGTGATGCGTGCACAAACAGACGTTTTTAAATATGATCGAAATGAAATCCGTTACCTATTCCTAGACACGTTAGATTTGCATTCTTATTATAGCTTAATTTGATAATTATTTGTTACAGGAACTACTGAGTAATTAGTCACCTAAGAAGCTTCTACTGTATAAGTGAAAAAATAAAAAAAAATACATAAAAGTACATATTGTTTTATTTATTATATGACACAATCGGTATTTATATTCATTATCATTGGTTTACAATATATAAAAAAACTTAACTCGTGATGTTTGCAGGAGAATCGTTCCACAAGATGACATCTGAAATATTAGTACATTTTATGTCTGTTTTTTGTTATTACTTTCTAACTAAAACTTATCGCCAAGCATCTATAGGTGTCATGCGGCGGCTGCACTTGAGATGTTATCTCTAGGTTTAGCGTGTTTACCATATTAGACCACGTCGCAATTTAACATCAAGTAAGGTTATAGTAAGACCTATAAAACGTATTTTTTTTTTTAAACCAAAATGCATTAAATTAGGGCAGCGCTACAGTAGCAACTATCTTTCAATTATTTTAACAACCTTTATAAGATTAAATACTCAAATATCACTGAACGTATTATTTAAAGTACACAAAAATTCTATCACTTTTCTCTCTCACTCTTCGTTTTCTTACAGCAGTTTATTTCGGACTATCTATAACCTGTCCGTGCTTATGCTAGCGCTATTTCGGAGAGTTTTGGAACTTATTGAGTGCTTAGTACTTTGTAACGCAAAGCATAGATTATATCGACGAGAGTTACATACATGTTACGTCTTGTCTTACAAAGATTATTTCAAACATCAAAGGTAGTATTCCTGCGTTTGTTTAGGAATACCATTCAATCGAATCAAAACTACTTTATTCAGTTTAGGCCTTGAGAGCACGCTTATGAACGTCAAAGCCACTACAGGTTCGGACAAACTAACCCACTCACTTAAGAAACTCGATCTGGTTTATCTTTTCATGATACATTATTTTTCAAACATAGATAATTACATTCATTTTTGGTGTATGCATAGTGATTGGCGTCATTTCCGGATTTCACTATCGTTCACATATTGATCCCCCTATAAAATAGCCTTTAGATATTAAATAAAGCCCGTTTACATGGATTAAATGTATTTGTTACTAAAGATTTTTTGAAGTGAAACTTCTAATGCGACTTCCAACAAGGTTGCGTTAAACGTTCAACGCTCCAGGAGAGGGGGAACAGAAAGAGACAGAGCGAGAAAAATAATCAAACATTTCGTATCTTACTTTAGTTATCATAATCTCATTTTGTAAATTTTATAGATTTGGATATTTCTCCACTCGAAAATGATAATTAAAAGATGCGATCAATTGTGAATTGTAAGCAATGTTAATAAAGAAACAATATGATTTCACTAAAAATAAATTTCTACCCCTTCCTATTTTTATTTCCACATTACGAAGTTTCACTTCTTCGCGCGAAGGGACTCCACGCATTATTTTTTCATATGAAGCTAACATCAGGAGTTGTGCTCGTGATAGATAGAGAGTAATGTATTCAAATTACCATTATCCTCCCCGTCCCCCGCAGCCGGGCTTGCCCCCCGGCGGCGGCCTGCAAATCGTTTTCTTCTTGCAAGCTAACACACCGGTCGCCTGCACCAATAGCACCACAAGCCACCATATGTTCCACGCTACCGATTCCATTTATTCTATATATTACATAAAAATAAAACATATTCGATTGAAGAAGGCGTTACTTTGCGAAAATCCATCATTAAATATTATAGTGGACACGTTACTTTGCACATTCGCTCGGAATCTGTAACATATTTTAATTAATTATATTTTACAGTTAGATACCAATAATGTCAACCGACCTCGGGTTCAACCGTCAAACAAGAACGTGGTTTTTAATTCTTTTTACGGTTTAGTTAATAATATTTCCCTCTTTCTGTTAATAGTTTCAGGTTAACGTTTTCAGGTACACCTCGCACAAATAAAATCGAAGATTTTTCAAGCTAATCAATTCCAGGCAACAGTGCAAAGTAATTCCTTTTATTTGTGCACGTTCTTTTATTTACCTATAGCCGATTAATTTTACTCTTACGATATTTAAAGTAGGGTAAGGTACCACAGGAGTGCGCGGTCCGGAAGAGTACGCAGGACTGATAATTAGCCACAATTGCAAACAAACCTTATGAACGTCCGTTGTATTTTAAGCTTCAGTAAACAACATACGTGCATCAAAACAGAGCAAAATAAACTGATTTTAATGCTAAAAGATACGATTACTGATTTCGATATGACATCTGACAAGGAAGAGTAGAAAAGGAAAGCATATTGTGCGGATACTACTTAGGTGGGATAAGGATAAGAAGAAGAGAACGTTATCTTTTTACGCAAGTTTAACCTAACCAAACCGAAACGAAACTGTTTTAACTTAAAGTTCAAGTCAAGTTGGTAATACAAAATGGTACTTATGTATTAACGGTTTGGTAAGGTTAGGTTAGACTTGCGTAAAAAGATAACGCGAGCCGGCCGCGGCAGCGGTAGGCGAGCGCGGTGCATTTAAGACGAAAGTACCTAACATTGTAATAGTGCACTGTCTATTTAGACTTACCGTTAAATTTTCGTAGTACCGGCGAGCTGGTTACCAGTACTTGGGCTTGCACCCGCCGGGACAGCGCGGCGGTCGACAAGATGATTTCTTCTTGCACGCGAACACCCCTACCACCTGCCACCCACAACGTCATCTCTACTAATTACATGATGTACCTACTGGGGGATTTAACAATAGAGACTGCTGCTCTCTTGCTAACTCTATATAGTCTCGGCGATTCTATACCGCGATACAGGATAACTGATGCTTCTTCCACCATCGAGGAGTGACTTAGTGGATTTAATAATGTAAACTTTGTCAAATAAATAGGATTTCTATGTTACCTAATTATGTAAGAGGAAGTATTAACAGAAATTACTAAATATAGGCTTGAAAAGACGAATTCAAATTACATCATCCGTGATGTACTTTTTTATTTTATTTTTGGCCACCACTTTTCTAGTAAATGATTAGTCAAGTAGGTAATGATATTACAAGTTTGTTCCGATCGTTTTAATGAACCAACAAGATGGTGGCCGTCTTTTATAGTACTTTCCAGGGACTTTTTGTCGCAAGTCAGAATCCATGCTCCGTGGTATTATTTGCCATCCACTTTACTTGTGCACAATAACCAAACTATATTAAGCAAAACTACCAATATTACAAAACATAGATCCAAATAACACAAGATTATGCATAAAATATAGAATCCACTACATGTACATTCCAAGATCCCGTCAAAAAACTCCGTGATATACTTAACTTTGAAGATGAAATTGTGATTACACTAAAAGAGCCAGGATTGTAGCTCCAATACTCAACACACCTGCACAAGGAAAAAGAGTAGCCACCAGATCGTGTCGCCTGATATCTTCATATTTACGGTGTGTCTGTCGGTCGATGCGTCTTGCGTCACTCTCCACTACATCCTGTTGTATTTCTTTATAAATATTTCATGATATTTGTACTTATAAATTTTGATGGTGACATAACTGAAGAAATCTTTTGTTCTGTGTCAGGGAATTTTTGAAAGCAACTCTGTCAGGTTGCCCCGAGTCGCCAGCTATTGATTACAAAACGAAATCAAAGAGTATTTGTTCATGCGAAGATGTTCATACACATTCGATTTATTTATAATATTTTGTAAAAGAACCATGTACAGTAAATGCGCTGCGGCGAAGCGTAGTTGACATTATACCGGACTGAAATTACCGTTACAGAAACGTTTATGCTTATAACACGATTAGCAAGCAAAGATATTGTGTGTTGTGTATTCTACATTTATTGCCATGTATTAAACTCAGCAGATTTATAAAACTTTAAATTAAGTTTTAAATTTTAAGTTAATGTATATTTCCCTGGGTCAATTCTGTAAATAGAACATAAATATTGCCCGAGGGTAAAGCTTAAGACACTTGTTGTAAGCCCTATGAAAGTCGTCTAGTAATTTTGGAAGTTAACATGATCAAAAGAGACAAAGTTTATAAAACAAACTTATTGTATTGTGTTACGCTGCGAACACCACTTGCAATAAGTTTTTAGCAAATATTTTCAATGTCCAAACACGATGGCTCTACAATTCTGTTACAATATAGAAGACTATACAATAACGTATAATCGTTATTATTATAGTGAAGTAAAGTTATTTCATTTTGTAAATTTGTAGCGAATCTAGGCTGATTTTTATTTACTCATTTATTATTTTATTTTCATTGTTAACTTTTTATTGCTTCTATTCTTTTATTGCCCAAATGTGTAATTCCTAATATCTACTATTCTAAAATCGCCGACTTCAAGCCTATACACGTGTTATTTTTTTATTTCTTTTAAATATGCTTGCTCGGTCCAATAAACAGGGAAATGTGAAGACTCGTGAGGACGACAGCGGTTAGTCATTTCCAAATAAAAAACATTAACAGGTTTCATAAACTAGTTGCTAAAGCTTTTATTTATCTTCAAACATTCTGAAAGTAGAAACGTGGTACCCATTTCGCCACGTCTAGCTACAATTTCTGTTAATAATAAGTAATGATATATCCCTGAATGGCATAGGTTATTTAAAAGAATACGTTGCGAATTTTATATTGTAATTAACATCAAGTCACGAAGGCTTACTAGCTTAACATAAAATAAAGCACGTAACCACATTTCAATTGTATATGCGTAAAATATATTCATAATTAGTAATAGTTATCAGGACGACAGAATATTTGAGCGGTGACATATTGCCGCACCGAGCGCCAACAACCACGGCAGAGCGCGCACAGAGACTGTCCGCCGAGCTGCTCGTCGCGCCGCTCGTGACGCCGCTCGCCGAGCGGTGAGGTGCGGTCGAAACTGTGTGTGCGGTGCGCAATCGTACTCGCGTGGAACGCTTGTACCCGATTCGTTTGCGCGTATAACTACACACGTAAAACCAATAAACTTACATATTTTATGAATTGTAAATTGTTGCAACATAATCTATAGTTATACCTAGCTCATCCGGCCACACGTTAATGTGGATCAGTTATTGAAACAGAAATTCAAAATTAAAACGTGGTGCCATCTATGGAATATCTATAACTACTATAAATCCTCTTACAGTCAACAAACGTATTTAAAGTGCCATCTGTTTGAGACTGATGAAACTTACAATTAATAACAATAATCAACATTGACAAACATTTAATTTCTATTTTCAAAATGCAGTCTATTAATCGAACTGAGGTTCGAACCCCGGTATGTAATAACGATTTTTTCGGAATTCGCGTATTTTTACTAATTTAAATTGTTAAAACTATCGGCTGACGGTGCAGGAAAATATCGTGAGGAAACCTCAACCGGAGATATGTTCTTGTAGTTCTTGTACACGGTTTGCGGGAAAACATAAAACTGTGGATTTCTCAGATTTTGAAATCGCTACTGCGTCATGGGTTGGCGTGAGGTGTTTGCACCCATATCTTCCCTCTAGAAGATGCCTATGGCCCTGCAGTGAGTCTCTTACAGGCTGATGATGATGATGATGATGACATATATATCACTAAAAGAAGTGAAAACTTTAAGTTGAATGTAGAATATAATCAAGGTTATAATAAAGTAAATATGTGTAAGAACGTACGTGCGTCGTGTCATCCAGTTGGGACCCACAGCGCAAGTCATAAAGAGCACGACCGTGGCTGGAACCCGAACATTCGCAGCTAGAATCTCGTTTAACCACACTGAAACGATGTAGTAAACCATTATACATAAAGATGACCAGTGTTAAACAACAATACAGATCGGTATATCCGCTCGCTATTGTAGACACACGCTGCTACACAACACGAGAAAACAGCGGTGAACAAGCTGTATAACGTCAAGGTCATGAGCATATTTAGTCCACTTTCACGCTTTACCTAATGCTTGATCTAGAAGCGGTACAGTTCACGCTCAGCTCAATCACTATCGTTCCTGGATTAGAAAGCATTTACCAATACCAACACTGCATATCTAAATGTATAAACATCCAGTGTCATTATGTTTGTCCACGATGAACTCCGAAGCTACTCAACCAATCTTCATGAAACGTTGGCATTTATGTATAATCCTTTTTTTTACATGGGGAAATCCCTACGGATTCCCACCCGAGCCGGGCAGCTGCGGGTGGGGTATGTCCGACTTGCACGGACTAAAACCCCATGGTGCCTTCTCACACCTATTGGTCGGGGAGCAGGAGCTGCCGACTGGCACTGCATCTACTCCCCGGCAGGTGTCGGCCCCTCATCAGAGGCTTCGTCACGGTCGAGGGGTCAGGTTCGTAGACCCCTCAGGGGAGGGCGAGAGTTGCGCCTCAACCACCTCAACCACACGGGCCCGTACAGAAATTCTGCCAGGGCGACGGACGTGCCCGCGTCCGCCGCCCGCAGGCCCTCTTCACGGCGGCCTCAGGTCATTGCTGAACCTGCACCGCCGTGATCGTCGACCGCGGGAATGGAGCTGGCTGGTCTGCTCCCTCTCCCTCTCCGCCGCCTCCTTTGCGAGCATAACCGCCTCGGAGTAGGAGGCGACGGAGTTCCATCCGGTCTCGCTCCCGACCATCCTATGGATGAAGGCCGGGAGCGAGAGATCGGGTCCTATGGCCGCGATGAGCTCGCGGCGTGGCGTGTCCCAGGCGGAACACTCGGCAAAGGTGTGCTGCGCGGTGTCTTCCACGCAGCCACAATGGTGGCACCCTGGCAACGGCTCCCGGCCTATGCGACTCAGGGAGCTCCCGAAGCAACCGTGCCCCGAGAGCACCTGTGTCAGCCAGAAGCACAGGGTGTCATGCCGCCTGGACAGCCATTCAGCGAGGACCGGCCGAATGGCCTCTACTATCGCCACGCCAGAGTTCGGTCGCTCAAGCCGTTGGGTCCACTGTTGGACCACCAGGACCTGGTGGAGCTGGGATCTCAGTGCCTCGATTTCCCGAGGCGCGAGTCTACGTCCCAGCTCCAGCGCCTCCACGCGTCGTTGGTAGAGTGACGCGTAGGCTCTCGCTTCCAGGTCCCATGGTGGCGATCCGGCCATCAGGGAGGCGGCTTCATAGGATACCGTGCGGTACCCGCGAATGGCCCGAACGGCCAACGCCCTATGCGGCATTCGCAATTGGGCAACACTGTTCGCCGTCAGGCCATACGCCCACGCGGGGGCCCCATATAGGGCCATGGACCGCACGGTTCCTAGATACTGCTTCCGGCAGGTGGAATTGGGTTCCCCCAAGTTGGGCAGTAGGCGAGCGAGCGTGAAAGCGTTTGAGCTTTGAGTTTTGAGCGAGAGTTTTGAGCGTTTGAAAGTCTATCGGCTGTCGAGTAGCAGGTCGAGGTATTTTAACCTCGACCCGACGACAATGGACACGCCTCCCACGACGATTTGGGACGCTCTAGGTGGCGCTTTCCAAGGCCCGTGAAAAAACAGGGCCTCGCTCTTGTTGAGCGCCACCTGCAGTCCCAGCCGCCGGATCCTCCCAACGGCCTGAGCGACTCCTGCGGTTGCCAGGATCGCGGCCTCGCGGTGTGTCTTCCCCCGGGCTGTCACCAACGTGTCGTCAGCGTAAGACGTCACGTTGATGCCACGGAGAAGCGCACTGCGCAACACCCAATTGTATCCGATGTTCCACAAGAGGAGGCCCAGGACAGACCCCTGTGGAACACCGGATACCACCTCTCGCCCGACGATCTCTCCTCCCTGGCTCGGGAAGCTGATGTACCTTTCTGATAGGTACGCCCCGACTATGCAGAGGAGGTAGCAGGGCACTCCATGGTAACGGTGTGCCTGTCTGATGGTGACCCAGGGCAAGGTGTTCAACGCGTTGGCGATGTCGAGGGACACCGCCAAGACCACCTCACCCTGGGCGACTGCTTCCCCCGCCAGGATTTTCACCCGTATCACCGCGTCCAACGTGGAGCGCCCTTGACGGAAACCAAACTGGTTGTCCGCCAGATCCGGACTAACTTCTGTCAAGTGCCGGACGAGACGGCCTGCGATTATTCGCTCGCAGCGCTTCGCCACCTCGTCCAACAGCACTATGGGCTGGTAGGCGGACGGTCCGTCCGCCGGGCGCCCCTTCTTCCTCAGCAGGACCATGCGGCCGGTTTTCCATATACGTGGAAACCGGCCCTGCTGAAGAGACGCGGGATGAGCATGCACAGTCGGGGCTCGAGGGTCTCGTGAGCCAGGACCCATATACGGCCTGGAATACCGTCGGGTCCTGAGGCGGTGTTTTTGCCATGCAGGTGTTTCACCGCCACCCTCATTTCTTCCCGGGTCACCTCGGCGAGTTTATGTATAATTTGGTCCAACTTGAGAGATACTATAATTTATATTTCGATTAATAGCCTGAGTAGGTTTTAATTACAAATTAAATGATTGTCAATGTTGACTAATGTTATTAATTGTAAGTTTCATCAGTCTCGAACAGATGGCACTTTAAATTAGCTTGTTGACATAAATCTGTAGGACCGACTGTCATATATATATCATAGATGGCGCCACGTTTTAATTTTCACAATTTTAATTCAACATGTAATAACTGAGCCGTTATTACGAGCGTCAGCTAGTAAAGTAATGTATCCCTATTGAAACATCAATTATAAACGAAGAAATAATCGCATCGGTATCTGACATGCTTCGCTTGAAGTGAGAGTAGCAAATATACGTTATTTTTAATGTACACACCTCTCAATGGTTACATTTGGCGTGGTCGTCTGATTGCCTGATGGTCCTATAGGAGCGATATCAAGACTGCAAGCCTGAGTGACGGCACGCACAACCATGCGCTTGCGTGAACCTAGTGTTGAGCCAACCCTAGAACCGTCACCAACTGCTCTCTCCACTAGTACCTGCCCCTGTATTTCAGGTAATAAGAACTTATCAAATACGGTGGTAGTAAGTATAATAAATTAATTTGAATGTTAATTAGCAGTTATTTAGTTTCAATGGCGCAAATCTCAAACACAATCGCTACTTACATAAATGTACTTATATATCAAAAACTGGCTGATAATAAATTATATAAATTGATCTGGACTTAGTGTATGGCCCGAGTGGACGCTTAAATCGATCGTCGAGCGTGCCGAGACGTGCGGCGTTCGTTTCAAACAGATGCATTAACACGTGGTATCTCTCGGATCTCTCGGCCGCTCGACGCCCCGCTGCACGTCCCGTCGAACGCATTTTAACTCTGGCCGTACACTCATACATTATACATTTAATTTTTTACGAAAATGTTGCCTAACTATTAGGGGCAACCGATCGCGAATATGACGTTAAAAAAACTTTACTGATGTAAAAATATTGCATTTCTTTGCGTTTTCGACCAATTACGGTAAAAATTATAAACGAGACAGGCTTTAGAATTGATAAGTTACAAAAAATATCAATAATACTTTTAAACTATCTACAGAAACTATACATAAACGATGCGATTACAATAATCATATGAGATATGTAAAAATAATATTCGACATAAATACGAATATGTGTCTTAGGTTGCTAAATGCTAGATCAAAAGTTGACATACTCGCCTGCGAAGCGGGTGTTGGCGATTGGATCGGTGTTTTACCGGTGAAGAGTCGTGTGGAGACCGGTTTCTCTTGTGCTGGTACTGAGCACGATGATGAGTGATGGAGAGCGTGGGGTGGCGGAGGGCAGGTGGAACGCGCAGGGGGTGCGGGGGGCGAGCGACCGCGACTCGCGAACAAACGATTCAACTCGTCCAACTTGTTCATTATTATCTTATACGTCTTGCACTCCTCAGACTACACAATTATAATTGTGTTAAATTAAATTGTATTATAGTTAAAAACAAAAACATAATATATTGTTTCTTTTTCGATTAAATCATTAGATTGGATTTGATAATACAAATTAAATTAATATATCTGCAAAGTACAAAAAGGAATTATTTTAATATGTCAAAGACACGAAATGAGTGAAGTTACTGTAATTACTTTTAAAATTGCGGACAAAAACGTAAAAACAGACAGAAGTATATTTAGTAAAGGGCAGCTAGTGATCAATATCGAATGAATAGACACTATATATGAACAATTCATAGGCACATTTGCCTTTAAAAGCAGCCACGGCATGCGCTATGTGTTAGACAAACTCAATCAAAATACTATAAAGATAGATATAATATAAACTAAAATAATAATAAATAACTAACACAAAAAAAACATCGCTCAATAAAAATATTCAGTACTAGCCGACCCGTGCCCACTTCGTTGGGCGGTAATAGGCATAATCAAGCTACAAGTTTTCTCTAGAACTCAATCCTATATATCTCATAATTAAGGCAACGTTCATAAGAAACATTTTCGTTCGACCATTTTTCTCCAACTCCCCAGATATTACCCCCTACAACCTCATAAACTTTACCTCTTTATAATATTAGTATAGATTATAGATAATATAATTAGTTAATAGCTTCTGCCCGCGACTTCGCACGCGTGTAATAGTTATTTAGGGCTAAGACGAAGCGGAAGCTCTCAAAAGGAAAAATACCCCGATTTTAAAACATTTTTCATTGTTGCTCCGCTCCTATTCGTCTTAGCGTGATGATATACAGCCTATGACACTCACAAATAACGTGGCTTTATATTCGTAAAAGAATTTTCAAAATCGGTTTAGAAGTTCCTGAGATTACCCCCTACAACGTCACAACGTCACAAACTTTACCTCTTTATAATATTAGTATAGATAATATAATTAGTTAATAGCTTCTGCCCGCGATTTCGTACGCGTGGAATAGTTATTTTGGGCTAAGACGCAGCGGAAGCTCTCAAAAGGAGAAAAAGCCCCGATTTTAAAACATTTTTCATTCTTGCTCCGCTCCTATTGCCCTTAGCGTGATGATATATAGCATATGACACTCACACGTGGCATTCTATTGGTAAAGGAATTTTCAAAATCGGTTTAGTAATTCCTGAGATTACCCCCTACAACGTCACAAACTCACAAACTTTACCTCTTTATAATATTAATATATAGATTATAGCCCCTGCCCGCGACTTCGTCCACGTAGTAATAGTTACTACTCTAGGCTAACGCTGACACACAGCAGAAGCTCTCAAAAAGAAAAAAACATCTCGATTTTGAAACATTTTTCATCTGTGCTCTGCTTCTATTGGCCTTAGCGTGATGATATATAGCCTATAACCATTATCGATGAATGAGCTATATAACACTGAAAGAATTATTGAAATCGGCCAGTAGTTCCTGAGATTACCCCTTACAACGTCACAACGTCACAAACTTTACCTCTTTATAATATTAGTATAGATAAAGAATAACAAACACAAAATCAATATAAATTATTTAAAACAGCATTTAATACTCTATGTTTGTCTTTCCGGCGTTGATCTTTTGTACTTCGGCTGCTTGAAGATATCTCACTGGTGTCCGCGGAAGCGGATTGTTGTGCGACACGCTTGACGAACCGCTCGACGCGCGGCTCGGCGCGCTCTTTGGTGAGACGCTCGCATAGTTGCGCAATGCGCGTGATTTGGTGTTGCTGGCCGAGCAGTGTTCGCTCGCAGACCTTGCGGAATGCTTTCACTGAATCAGCCTTGTTAATATTTTTGTCCGACTGTGAGTCTCGGTTTGTTCTCACGGTATCGTGTACGACGCTTAACCGTCTGGAGAAATTAACGTATTATATATATTACTAGCTATGCCCGCGACTTCGTCCGCGTAGAACTTTATTTAAAAAAACAGTGATTAATAAATTCATCTAAATGTATTAAGCTCATTTACTTATCAACTTTTATCTCGTACTCAAGTCGCGTCGTCATTAAAAGTACAATGACTTTTGATAGACTAAACCAATTATAATGAAAAAACGACTAAATGTTACTCAAAGATATGCTTCATGATTAAGAGACTTTGTCATGAACGCAGTATTTTAGCAGTGATGCATGTTCAAACAAAGAAACAGAAAGACATTTCTAAAAATGATTGAAATGTATTTTATTACTTATTCGAAGACGCAACATTTTTTTTCCTTAAAAGTCTAAAAACTACAGACACGTGAGATTTACATTGATCTTATTATATGTATAGAAGACGTTTCAGAGTCGCGGAGCTTATATTTTGGGTTAACACATTTAGTGATCTGAATGTTTATTCTGGTTTGTATTTAAGACAGGCTTAATAGTCCGAACTCTTTGAAGATAATACAGTCTACACACGGCGGCAGCTGGGGGGGGGGGGGGGGGGCATTGTAGGGCAATGCCCTGCCTTGAAATCACAATGCTCTAGGGACCTTCAAAATAACAAAAACTAAGATAAATTATTCTAATTACATTGTTTGTTCATAGTTTGAGATAAAAAAAATTGTAGCGATAGGTATGTAAACTTTTCCGAACATACCACAGTTTGTGACATTCGAGGGTAGATCAATTATGATAATTTTTTTACTTCCGCCTTACCTGTAACGAATGCTGCCCTACCTCAAATTAGACTCTAGCTACAGCCCTGAGTCTGTATATGATTATTTTCCATTTAAATATTTGCCTTGTGGTAGGATGTCGTACTTGTGATTGACGGAATTGTAACCACTATATACTAGGTGTAACACTCGCCATAGTTCCACACTTAGGTGTGTTGCATTTCGAGATTAACCTGTGTAATATAGTAATCTGTTCTTGTTGGATCACAACCTTCACGCACATGGTGATAACCCCATCCCAGTGAATCGCTTTTGGTTTTTCATCATTCGGGATCAACCTGTGTATATCCTGCCACCGTGTGTCATGCAGGCCGACATCAGAGCGACGTGACGAATGGCAATAGATTGTGGAACTCTCGGTGCTCATCAGTTTTTGGTCCGCACTGTATTTCCCATTAGCTATATTGCATTTATTGTGATACAACACAAAAAAAACAATTGAAGATTATTTTTGATGTACAATATTATTAGAAATTGGAAACCAATCTCAAAATACACCTCACTTTGAGCCAAAATTATTTATAGACTTCGGTTATGTAGATGACTGTCAAGAATTGTGTGAATACGTGTCGCCAACCAGACCCATTTGAATATGTGTGAGGTTGTTGGTTTTGGAGTGGGTGTTGTGCAGAGGCGTATAACCTGTGGGGTCTGCGCGAGCGTCTCGCGTAGCTGTCTCCAGAGAGACCGGAGTCGTGTGAGTAACGTTTGTGATGCGTGCGGGAGCTCTCGCCCGCGCTGCTGGGCGCACCGCCCTGCACTCCGCCTCTGCGAGCCCTCGCATTGTGCACCGGCTTTGGGCCCGCGCCCGCGTCCACCAGCAAACGCTCACTGTGTTACCGTGCCACACATAACAAAGTATTAACGTTCCACAATATTACCTAACAATTGTTCCTATAAGCTGTCGCCAATGACTCCGTTCGTGGGTAAATTTCTGTTCCTTATCCCAATATATAAAAAACCATGACTCCGAAACTACTCAACCAACCTTCATGAAACGTTAGCATTTACCTATGTACAATTAGTTCCAACTTGAGAGATACGATAATTTATATTTCGATTAATGTGAGGCCATTAATATTTTTTAATTACAAATTAAATAATTATCAATGTTGATTATTGTTATTCATTGTAAGTTTCATCAGTCTCGAACAGATGGCGCTTTGAATTAGATTGTTGACAGAAAACTGTGGGAGCGACTGTTATAGATATCTCATAGATGGCGCCACGTTTTAATTTTGATATTCTTTTTACACCACAGCAACGCGTGGTCGGGTCAGCTAGTATTTGACCAGTCTCATCGAATGTTATATGACGATATCGTCTAAGATAGCGACACGCTAAGCCTAAAGAGTGGACTGGCTCTCAAGTGCATCTACTAGAATACACCTATAGGTGTTTCGCAACATATTTTCAATATGAAATTGTTAGCAACAAGTTGGACACGCACTACCACTATCCTATGACGTTTTCCTTCACCGAATACTCTAATCAAGCTCATAGGAATAGAAGAGCCGTCATTCGTAGCGGTGTCCGAATACACAAACCACTGACTAATCATCACTTCTTAATCTCGTGTTGTACTGCAATTTATAAGAATCAAACGATAACTAATGAATATTCGGTGTTCGTGTCGCTATTATAAGTTTGAATAACGTGAAATATTCTTCCTTTAACAGCTATTGATTATTCCATATTAGTTTGTCGCTACGTTGTAATAACACCGTCGCACTATTGTCATTGTGCATGTTGAGTAATTGATAATTAACAGCAGAATCATGATACCTTCACTAACTTGGTATACAATGCGTAAGTATAATGAAAATTGTAGTTACATATCAAAATGAGCTAAATCCAATTTTGAGCCGTTCCTAATATTTTACGTTATTTTGCAAGATCTTCAAATTTTGCACATTTAAAATATGAAGACTTCGTTCTCAGTGTATAAAAACTAGAAATCTTGAAAAATTGAACATGTTATATGAACGATTGAAATTGGAGTTCGCTCATTTTGAAATGTAACGACACATTTATACTATTTTAGTTGTTCTAATAATGACCAGAAATACCTATACGCATCGGATCACGATATTACCACGAGCAATGTTCCTTCGAGTAGGTAGGTAATTAAAATCTGTACCAAATGTCATCATCAGTGGAAAAGGGGTCCGAAGGTCTGACGCCAGCGCGCATGAACCTATCCAGATCTATGATATCTGGTGCTGCCCCGGTGCCAGCCCCCCACGACCCACAGGACGATCTGCCCATCACAGAGTGTCTCTGCCGGCCCCGCTCGACGCACTCGCCGTGATGTCGCGTACACACTATTTTATTGTATACTTTAGGTTACAATAAGAGGACAACGGTTATTGTCGCTTCGTAATCCAGCAATAGGTCACACCGAGATGATTTACTGAACATACCTAGTACAGAATGGTGACGCGGGGAGGCAGACGCCTCCGGTACGGTGGTACGCCATCCATGACGGTATAACCGTCACTGTCAGTGTCAGTTTTTTATCAACGGTCAAAAGAGCATAGACAAAAAGTTCTCTCAAAAAGTTTCTAGCACGAAATTGACGTTTGTTGCTTTAAAGAGGTTCTGTATCATAATTGAGAATAAATTTAGCATATTTCTATGTATACGAAAATTGTCTTTTATCTCTGACTCGCTTTGACGACATATGCACATATATTCTTTTTGGTTTCGCATTTCCAATCTAACGTAGTAACTATATGGTGAATCTATTTATTTGAACATTATTTTGGCAACCAATCTTCTTGTAAATTATTATTGCAATTGTCGAGTAGGTAATGATATTACAAGTTTCCTGCGACCATTTCAATGGTTTAGCAAGATGGTGGCCGTCTTGTTAGAACTTTCCCGGGAGTTTTTGACGCAAGTCAGAATCCATGCTCCGTGGTATTATTTCCGATCCACTGCAATTACACACAATAACCAAAATATATTACATAAAACACCATCAATATTAGAAGATATAGAATCAAATAACACAAGATTTTCTATACATATAATAAGAATGTAAATCGAACATATCTGTACTATACTTTTTAGATTTTTGTGAAAAAAATTGTTAAAGGTGTCTTGGAATAAATAATAAAATACATTTCAATCATTTTTAGTAATGTCTGTCTGTTTTTTTGAACACGCATCACTGCTTTAGCAACTGTACTACATACTGCGTTCACGAAAAAACCTCACCAAGATCATAAAGCACGTCCTCGAGTAACATTTTGTCGTTGTTTCATTAAAATCAGTTCACTCTATCAACAGTTATTGTAATTTTAATGACGACGCTACTTAAATATTTCATTAGACATTGTTCTTTTACATTAGATTCCACACAGACGGAATCGCGGGCACAGCTAGCTATGAATAAAATATAAGATCCACTACATGACAGCCTAAGATCCCGCCAAAAACTCGTGACATTTTTTATCAAGGGTCAGAAGAGCATAGATAAAGAGATCATCTCTCGAAAAGATTCAACCACGAAATCTACGTTTTTACTGTAAGAAGTTATGTACATATTTGTCAATAAATTTAGCATACACTACGTGTACAAGAATCGTCTTTTATTTCTATCTCACTCTAACATACGCATATATACTCTGGTTGTTTCGCATTGCCAATCTAACGTAGTATATGCTGAATCTATTTATTTGTGTTTATTAATTTGTACATTATTCCTGAAAGTTTAGTCGAAATAAATATTTAAGTTTACTATAATTCGTATAGAAGATAAACATTAGCATAAGTCTCAAGCACAGCTGTGCAAATAAAATCGTTTTAATTTATAGTTTTCTTGTAAACAGTAAATATTATAGTATTTTAATAGCCCGATTACAGCGAAAGCTTTACGCTTGAATGTAAATATACTTGCACATAAAGATTGCAATAAAAATCTCGCAATCAATATTCAAATTTAATTGTATAGTAGCGGTCAATAAATGTCATACATATTATAAAACAAAGTCCTCTGCCACGCCTGTCTGTATGTCTGTTCGTGATAAACTCAAAAAATACTGAACGGATTTTCATGCGGTTTCACCAGTAAATAAAGTGATTCATGAGGAAGGTTTAGGTATATAATTTGTCAAGGTTTTCTTTTATTATCAGGGCGCGATAACGTTCTCGGGGCCCGCTAATATAAAATATTATTAAAAAGATACATACTGATACCTGGCGATAATGGTGAGTGGTGCAATCATGTATACAGTATATTATCATAATAAGAGTATATCAAGTTTTTGGCGGGATCTTGGAATGCCATGTAGTGGTCTTTATATTTTATCCATAATCTTGTGTTATTTGGCTCTATATTGTGTAATGTTGGTGGTGCTTTACGTGATATAGTTTGGTTATTGTGCACAAGTGAAGTGGATCGGAAATAATACCACGGAGCATGGATTCTGACTTGCCACAAAAACTCCCAGGAAAGTTCTAACAAGACGGCCACCATCTTGTTAGTTCATTCAAATTATATCAAGAAACTTGCAATATTGTTACTCACTTGACAATGGCAGTAATAGTCTACTAGAAGACTGGTTGCCAAAAATAAAATAGAAGAAGAAGAGTATATCAATTGTTGACATCGCGATACCTGACAAGTAGCGAATTAAAAATGCTGAAAATGTTGAAAAAACCGATAACTATGACCTTGAATATATCTTTATCGTAGAATCGATGACAAATTTTTATATTTGATTTTTACTAGTTACCGTAAATAGTTCTGTTTCATCGAAACCACATCTCGATTCATTACGGACTGTATTTTGCTTTTTAATTATAGATTTGTCCATCACTAATGAACCGTTATAGACGTTTTATTAATGTAAAATTACTTCGGTAACATTTTGTAATCCGGTGAAGTTGTAGAGGCATGTCAGGTCAGGTCAGTCAATAATCAGTTATAAAAAAATAGTTAAATGTTATCATTATTTCTAGAAACGACTAGTTCATATTCTGAATAGTCATCATGTATTTGCCAGTAAACGTAATGAAAATCGGTACAACCCTTTCGAAGATTACTTTGGAGAAACAACAAAATACTCAATTTTATTTTACATATATAAATTGCTAAATGATATACACACCACGAATGTGGAAATAATTAAAACTAGATATAGTTTCAATGTATTATTTATTAATTACAAACTAAAATGATTATTATATATAATTATTAATTGCATTTCGAGTTACATTAGAACTCCTCCCGGCAGCAGCGAGCCGTATTTAATCTGTAACAGCACTCCATTCCGTTTAACTAAGTATGGAAATGACACTAATACATCTAGAACGTCACGAAGTTATTCATCACTGTTATATCACAAGTGACAATTTAATACCAGTTATATTTCACATACGTCGCTACATTACAAATAATTTACAAGTGATATACTTCTCACATTGATAAAGTTATTTCAGATTTATAAACAACTCCAAGTGCATCAAAACCTCATAGATAAAATTCAATTTAATTCGAATATATTGTCATTTATAGATAGTGACAAGTGTCACTGCAGTGTTATTGTTTTATCTCTTTCTCATGTAAATTTGTTGCTACACGATAGATGTAGCTTGATCCACGTGGACATGAGTCACGTTATATAACACATATTACATGTAACAGGCATGACACGTGATTCATCTTATCACCTGTTATATAACTTATGATATGTGAGATGTTTAATGCCCATTCGGTACACAATCACATATCGGTCGAAAGTTGTTTTGGAATATACGAAACCAACTTTGAACCAGCATTTGACAGAAGACAGCGTAGATATCTGATCGTCGAAAATTCCAGAAACATTTCACAATGTTTACGAAAACATTCAAAGACTTTGCATTACATTGGTTCCCCGGTTCTAATGATATTATTATCGTATATACATATACATATTATTGATGCCCACCGGTGGACTTGAATAAGTTAATGGTGATAAAACGTAGCCTCTTCGTAGTAGTATTATGGGAAGCTAGAAATCATTTAATAGATGTAATACTTACTTTCAACAGTATTCTTCTGCTTACTTCTGTACTTATCTCTTGTGTAATTGTACTCGAACGATATTTTTTTAATTAAAGCACGACAACGTAAATCTGTGATTTTCTCGACAGTTAGTGTAGAAACGCGATAAACTAAAGAGTTACTGCGTTGGGTTTTTCCCATGTATATGGGGATTGCAACACGGGAAAAAATGGCATATCGTATCACTCGGCAATTTAAGACAAACTCGCACACTTTGCAATATATTTCCATTTTATATCACAATTTTTAATAATTTCTATATGAAATAGATGCAAAATAAGTACATATATGTAGCGCTATAAACGTGTCAAAGTTACATACAATTAAGAGTAACATATTCTATACAAAATTAATTAATTCTTCTCAGGTAAAGTGACAAGTTCTTGTACAATTCGAGATGCTACACTGCTCACAGCAGCAAGAGACAACGGTGTACATGATATGATGTAAATGTGATCTCTCCCAAATAATCGCCTTGGTTTTTTTTTAATTTCAAACAAAATGCTCTAATTCTCTGCTGCCTCTTATCCAGTTGATACAGCATGCACCGCGTTACCATTCGTACACTCGTAGTGGGGTATCCGCAGTGTCTCGGTGTGACATAGCGTCTCAATCGACACCTTGTCTTGGCGTCGCATAGTGACTCAGTGTGACACAGTGACTGCGTGAGGTCTAGTCACTACTTAACCACAACAGGAACATTGACAACTTCCATAGCAACGCTTTGTACCGTAATGGTTTTTCTTCGCAGAACTGCACTCAGCTAGCACTATTCACACATACGAGATAGTTGAATACATATGAGAACATTCAAATAAACTTATGGATCAATATTATGTCGAGGTTTAACAATATATTATGAGTGTTCAGATCTGTTGACGCATATCACGTATCGATGGGCCCCGAGGGGGTCGGGGTTCACTGTGTGTCGGGGGGTCACTGGCTGTTGGCAAGTTCATCCATCCTGCATCTGTAATAATAATACAGCTAGTTGAGCTTTTGGCGGGACATTAGTCTGGCTAAAGGAATTTCTAGGAATCTGTCACAAATGTTTCATAACAACAAGTCGTTATACCCGAAATTGAACCGAACTTGCTATTGCCGAATGAATTTCATACGAAACTGTGTTTTAAATTCACCAGACGTAAGTCTGAAATCGCTATACCGAAAAGTCGTTATTAATGAAATCAAGTATATATTGTAATTAATAGAAGTTTATAATACCTGACGGCCATCTCGGCGACCTCGAGGCTCGGGTAGTCCAACTCCTTGACGAGACACAGCACAGCGGAGAGCAGGTTCGAGTTCTGTTAACGTCAATAATGTTAATAGATCGGACGATCTCTCAACTATACTTCGGATTATGAAATCATATATATATACAAACGGTTCGAATACGGAGAGACATGAAATCTTTTAACCCACTACTGTTGCACATAGTGATCATTAAAGTACGGATGGCGATCTGAGATCAATTAATTGAATAATCGATTTTTATAACATAAAAATATCGATTACTTCAATCGATATTAAAAATCGAATTGAGCCAGAGAATTGATCTCTTGAAACTATAAAATAGTGATTCCATTTATTTTATCTAAATAAAAATAAAACCACACAATATATATATATATATATATATTTTAAGAAACTCTTTAGCTCTCGATCTTCTCATGTATTCGACTCCACAGACCCAGATCGTAGTCTTTTAGTTTAGTTTCAATTTCTGGATTTATTTTGATATTTTATTATTGTGGTAGAGCCACGCTGTAGCTATTACTGGTTTCAGCATGAATGTGTCGGCTCGTCCGGGGTAGTACCACCCTCTCAGAAAACCGACGTGAAGTAACAGTGCTTGCATTGTTGCGTTTCGTTCGGTCAGTGAGAGCGCCAGAGGCCCGTCTCCCTTCCCTCCACCCTCATACACAGGTTGGCAACGCACTTGCGACTCCCCTGGTGATGCTAGTGTCTATGGATGGTGGTGATCACTTAACATTATGTGACTCACCTGTTCGTTTGCCTCTTTTGATATAAAAAAAAAATTAAGTCAAGTCCATGCCACTCTTTTCGACTACTCTGAATATAATCGTGATTATTGGCTTGCGCGTAATATAGTCAAGAATTTAATACAAGACATAATTACATTATTATTCTACGAATTTTTAATTGGTATCTATTTATCGTTGTCTCGATTTTATAAATATAATATAATACGTATTTATATCTAAGCTAGTACTATACGCATCGATGTTGAAAAATTAGTAAGAGCGATAAGTATTGAACTTTGATCATAAATATCTTTCAAACGCTTATTCTAATCGACTAAGCCTAAGAGACCTTTTTTGTAGAGCATTTCATTTCCTGCAGAAATATGTATTGCGCATTTCATAACGTTCATTTGTAAACGACTTACAAAATTCAGAAGCAAAAAAGAAATATACCTTAAAATCTTTAAATTTCAATCTTGAATATCTTTAAAATGGCGAGGCGTGCGAAAAAAATGAAGGAAACCTTTTTTGTAGAACGTTCAATTTCCTACAAAAAACTCTTGAAAAATTTTGCTGTACGAACAACGAATGGTGAGACATGAATTTTTTTGTATGGGACTAAAGAAAAAAAGAAAAACTCTAATGCGCCACCTCTTAATATTAATATTAAGAGCTGAAACTTTAACACAATATTATTTTCGTCATCTCAGACGATATTTTCATGGTAATTAATAAAAAAAAAAATAAAAGTTTTTTTTGGCCTACCCTACTACACACACATATTACTACACACGGATTAGCACAGTGGAAGCGTAACAGTGGAAGCGTAACAGGTACGCCGAGGCTGTAAGGTAAGTGATATTGGTATAGTTCGATTTATTTGAGTTGTTGTGTATCACAGTTTTACTCGGGTTGATCACGACCCCGAATTGTATTACCGAAGGGCCCAGCACTAATTCGGTTTTGTGGTTGTGATCATGTCACACACAAAGAATTTACCAATTCCAGTCGCACACTAACAATATAGACGTACTCTTAACAATATTGATGTAGATCGCTAGCAGTTCAAGTTTGAGCACCACTGATGACCAGTGTGTTGATGATAAATGTAAAAATATAATGTGAATATACAATATAAATAACACTAGCCGACGTGGCTACGCGTTGCTGTGACTCAGTTATTACATGTTGAATTGAATAAAATACGTGCACCATAAAAAAAACTGGCATTGAAAAAAAAATTTAAGCGTGGTGCCATCTATGAGATATCAATAACAGTCACTCCTACAGTTTTCTGTCAACAAACTAATTTAGAGCGCCATCTGTTCGAGACTGATGAAACTTACAATTAATAACAATAATCAACATTGACAATCATTTAATCTGTAATTTAAAAATATTGAGGCCAATAATCGTAATATAAATTACTGTATCTCCTAAGTTGGACCAAATTATACATATAATAAAAATGTAAATCTAACGTGTCTGGACTTAACACTTAACACTGTTTTTGCATTAAGTTCCACGTGGACGAAGTCGCGAGCACAGCTAGTATTACATAAAAGCCAACGTTTCATGAAGACCGGTTGAGTAGTTTTAGACAGATCCGCGAAGTTGCATCCGAGGCAACAGCCCAAGCCGGGGTTCGGTCACTCTGGCACCCTTGAGCTTGTTGCCAAGCGGCGAAATGCCTTAAGCGCTCGCCGCGAGTAGTCCGGTGAAGCCGTGAGGGCCCGTCAGGCCAATAGCGTAGTCAGTTCGAAAAAAAGGTTGAGTAGTTTCGGAATTCATCGTGGACAAATAACATAACACTAGATGTTTATATACTGAAGGATTTACAATGTGGATACAGTACCCGAGCAACAGGTCTCCTGGTGAACCCCCTGTGCTCCGCCATCACGGCGGAGGGGTACTCGCGGTCGCGCTGCGCCGGCCCCGAGCTCTGCGCCGGGTCACACCTGTACCGATATCGCCTATCAACATCAACACATTATATACCGGGTGAATGGTTGAACAGTAGCAATATTTATAAAGGTTACTCAGTACTCGATTCTCGTTCTAAATCAATTTAAAAAATGACACATGATAGCTATTTTACAGGGGTATACGGATAATCCTCAAATTGAATCGAGTGATGAATGAATAAAGTAGAAATCTTAAATTAATAGTTATAGGAAAACATACCACATTTCCCAATTATTATTTTTGCGTAAAACCTTAAATTAAATAATTTTATAAGATAAACACTGAACTTTCTTATTAAAATATTAATTTTTAAACTAGTTAAATTAAAATCTATTTGATTAACAGACGAATTTATTGAATTAATCCTGTATATTAATAATTATTTAGTATTTGATAAATATCTAATTAGTTTTTATTTAAAATCATTAAAATAGTTTGAATTCTTCGCAAATTTGAAATTATTTGATTAATCCAAATGGTTCGAATTTCGAATCGAATAATTCGCTTCGAATCACTATCAAATGATTACTTAATTCGAATATTCGCACATCTCTACTATTTTAATATAATCACGTAACAGTGAAATTTCATTGGTGATAAATGGAAAATTGCTACGTTTAATTCGCAGGCAATGTGTCAACGATTTTTTCCTCAACCTCAACCTGCGAGATATTTTTGTAGTACCAGCGTATGTGGAAACAATATAGAATTGTATACTTCTCGAAGTTCGAAATCATTAATAAGTGGGGGCTGCCATGGTGACTATGCCCATAAGTTCTTCGGGAAGAGGCCTATGGGCCTGCAGTGAGACTCTTACAGGTCGATGCAAATATGTTACAATTCCCAAGCAAAACAAAGGTCCTTCCGATGACGATAATCTTTTTTAGTTACAACGGGCATATATAACTACAATAAAGATATTCCACAAGGGATTTTACAGTTGCGCATTGTTTAACTTTTCGCCCTATTATTCAATTCCATTAGTGATGTAAATTCATAGATATCATGTCACAGGTTATTTTTCACGTTATGACGCGTCACATGAAAAATAAGAAAATGAAAAAAAAAACAA
Source organism: Antheraea yamamai (assembly GCA_036509395.1). Lineage (NCBI taxonomy): Eukaryota > Metazoa > Arthropoda > Insecta > Lepidoptera > Saturniidae > Antheraea > Antheraea yamamai. The sequence goes on from AP028425.1 coordinate 12,004,323, forward strand.
AAATAGCGTAAGTATGAAGCCTCAGCGAATATGTTAACAGAAATAATATCTGTCACAGCGCGGTATGAATTGTTCAGGTCGATCTGAAAATAAATTACCACTTTACACGTGAACACAATAATATTATAACTAAAAAGCTGTAGATAGGGTATAAGCGCTTCGACAGCGCCGCGTTGAAACTTGGTCAGTTAGCTTATTTTTGACGACTGTCCCGTCAATCCGCCCGTATCTAAGCAACATATGACTATTTCTTTTTCACCACTGATATTGAGAATATACCATCTTATTTCCAAATTTCATCTACGATAGTGTGGCGTTACAATATTACTTTATGGTTGCGCCGCTTTATGTATATTTGAAATTCCCGCATTATGGATTAAATCACGCCACTTTGAAGCCCGACCAATTAATTGCGATCAGATTACGCCACCCGCCCCGCTTCCCCTTACTATGGCACATGCTTATATAAGGCAGCGCGACGTCCGCGCCGCCATTGTTCGACTGTTGCTACTAGTTCGACTGCTGCTATCGGTGTTGTTGCCCGAGACGCGCGCGTCGGGCGCGCGGCCACCAGTTCAGTTCGACTGTTGCTAGTAGTTCGACTGCTATCGTCAGTGTTGTCCGCGCCGCATGCTAACATTTTGAGTTTTCGCATGGTCGAGTGAGAAATAAACGCATCGCTACATACGTGCCGACATATATTATGAAAAATAAGTGTTGTGTGGGAGAGAACTCAGTGGAGAGAAACGAGAATCACCTAGCCGGCCAGCCACGTGGAAACTGCAGCGCCGCGAGGTATGTGCCAAGTTTCCTTCCTACCCTTGTCTCCCTCTTCGTAGCTGATCGCAATAGTTGAATATCAAATATAGCACCCCCGCAAATACAGTCCACTTAAATTTAGCATAGAAACCCCCGCACACGCCCCCTACGGTGACGTCGACATCGCCGCGGCGTCACCACTTTACGTATGTGTACGTTATCGTGCCATTTGTTTTGTCAAAATATTATGTAGATAAAGTACCTACACCATTTTACTTATAATATCATTGGTTGGTATAGGTTATGCTACATTATATTTATGAGTTTGAGTTCCAAAATATATGAAACTCATATCTTAATTATTTAACAAGCCAGATTATTGTTAATTTTATATTTATGATAATTATTAATGGTTGACTGGCAGAGAATGCCCTAGGCATTAAGTCCGCTATTGCGTATTTAACGCATAACGTGTAAATAAATAAATAAATAAATAAATTATTCATGATTAATATGGTGACTGAGCTCAGCCGACCAAATATAATGTTAAAATCGATGAACATATTATAATAAAGTATAAACCTGTCATAATAGGGCTCGTGATACTGATGTGGGGGCGAGGCGAGCCCCCCCGCGCCCCGCGACTCGCCCCCCGCACCCGATGCGAACCTGCACTCGCCGTTCGACGAGTACGAGTACTCCTGGAACATACGACGCACCGACTCGTTAACACTTCATCAGTACCAGAACTAGTTACTTGACCAATATGACACTATGTCATAAACTGTATCTTATTAACAGATATTGTATAAGAAATTCCATATAGCTGGCCAATAGATTGTTTAGAAAATATTATAAGTTAAATAGCATTATCTTTTCGTAATCTACATGATAAAATTATTAAAACCGACCAAGTTAAACTAATAGCTCTTCAAAAGAAAAAACTTTTCACAGAAGTTACTCATGGAAATTTTCCCTGAGGATAATAATTATGGAGTGATGGTACTTGAGATACTGTCTTTGAAAAATGTCATCAGACGTAGGACTAGTTCACAATAATTAAAAACACGAATTTGGTTTCTCTCAGAAATATAAAAATACTAGCTGATATCCGAGAATTTGTCTGCGTTATTTATTTACATAGGTACATTACATTTAAGTACATTTTAAAAGAAAAACAGAAAAATGGTAGCAAAAATATACTTTGCTTACAAAATTTCTTTGTAAAGAATTTTTTTCCGTTTACTTCCCCTCTGGAGCGCGCCGAACGCACAGTGCGATAAAAAAAATCAGAGTCTTTTTAAACTTGAATGACTTTATTGTATCTTAAATGAAAATAACCTCATAATTTATTTCTAGTTAAAGACTCGGTATCTAAGAGCAAATCTAAAAGAAATTAATCGAAATCTTGCTAGTATCTCCTGAGTAATGCATTCACAGCTACAGACCACTATCGGTTTATTTACATACTAGCTGTGCCCGCGACTTCGTTCGCGTGACTAATAAAATCATCTGAATGTATTAAACCCATTTACTTATACACTTTTGTCTCGTACTTAAGTCGCGTCGTCATTAAAATTACAATAACTTTTTATAGAGTGAACCTATCCTAATGAAACCAAGACTAAACGTTACTCGAGGATATGCTTTATGATTTTCTTGGTGAAGTTTTATCGTGAACGCCATACTTTAACAGTGGTGCATGTTTAAACAAACAGACACACAGACAGACATTTCTAAAAATTATTGAAATGTATCTTATTACTTATACCAAGACATACGCAACGATTTTTTTCACAAAAATCTAAGAACTAGACACACGTTAGATTTACATTCTTATTATATGTATAGATAGAGTATATCGGCTTGTATATAAAATACAGTACTAGGTATTTTTCTATGCACTTCATACATCACACATTTTTTGACTTCGTTGTAGGTCACACCCTGATGCATCGGGAATCAATCATAACGCAATCTGTTGTTGAGCACAACCTCATCAGATTCTAAATGCTAGTATACGCATATGCTACACTAATATGCTGCAGCGAAACAATTGAAGTCACGGACTTTTAAAAGTATACTATATATTAAGGACAAATACCGAGGCCACAATAACCATTTCTTCTTCTATAAACTAGTATACCTAAAGGAAATGGTTACAGGGACATTATAATGTTCTTGCGAGGAGAGAATATGAATACCTTCACGCTCTGAGCGGAGAATGAGCGCGGCAGAGAAGTGGCGTCCGGCGAGAGCGGCGCGCACCGCGTCTGTTAGTACAACACACACTGTGAAACATTTACGTGCTTTCACGACTCAACATTACTAAAATGATGATTAAATACATTAGTAAACAATTATATATATACTACGATATGTTTTTGTGAAACCTATCTCATGAGTCACCGGTGATACAAACCTCGAATTCTAGTTATTGTCAAATATTCTAATAGATTATAACAGCCATTGTCAAGTAAATAATGATATTACAAGTGTCTTGCGATCATTTCAATTAACTTACTAGATGGTGGCCGTCTTGTTAGAACTTTCCAGGGAATTTTGTGGCAAGTCGGAATCCATGCTCCGTGGTTTTATTTCTTGTCCACTTCACTTGTGCACAATATTAAATGATATTACGTAAAAGGTCACTAATATTACAAAATATAGAGTCAAATAACACAAGATTATGAATAAAATATAAAATCCACTACATAACATTCCATAATTCCGCCAAAAACTCGCTTAAAATCGAGTTAATCACAATAAAATGTATACACCTCAGGCTGAGTCACCGGTGATACACGAGCAGATGGTCCACGGTGGGCGTGTGGGTCACGAGTGATCACAGAATCACATGTACTATAATTAAAAGGTGATCACAGAGTTACATGTACGTATGTATGTAAGAGAGTGTAGATACTCACATCATAATGCGACCTGGTCATGGCGGGGTGCTCGTACCGCTCGTCCGAGTCGGTGGAGCGCGCGGGGAGCGGCGCGGGGGCCGAGCGCCGCGGGGGAGGGGGAGACGCGGGGCACTGCGCACACACACACACACATGATTCTAATTTAATAGCACCAAATATAAACATAAAAAATTCGTATTGATCGAGTGATTTCATTGGTGGAATATCAGTCCAACATCTGCACCGATTTTTTTTAGAATTCCCGTCCATTTACTAATTTAAATTGGTAACACTATCGGTTGACGATCACGGAAAACATAATGAAATCTGAACCTGAGAAGTGTTTTTGTAGTAACCGTAGGTGGGGGAAACATAGAACTGTAAATTTCTGAATTTAAAATCGTCAATTTGTCGTGGGTATGAGCGTGATTATATAGTAGGTCTGTTACAGGGTGATGATGATGATATATAGACCTGATGGAACAATTGCACTATATCCCTCCTCTCTCTTATTTCAATATATCAAGTACAATCACGCCTTCCACCAGCAATCATTTATTACCCCCTACTGCGACAATTTGACGAGTAGAAAATCAGGAATAAGGGGCTGTTCAAATATTAAGTAAGCAGAATTTTTGTAATTTCTGACTCCCCTCCCCCTGGTCAGCAAAAGTAAGCAATACTTTTATGATCCCTCCACTCGCGCTGTTCTTACGTAAACATCTATGTAAATATATTTTAGTCAGTTCTGGTGTTCTCCAATCAATATTCATGGGCAGCAGTTAACAAGTCTAGAAACAAGAAATTTATAGTCTACTAGCGTCCCGCCCGCGCCCCCGCTTTGCACGGGTGCAATGTAGATACTAATATGGGACACTGTGTAGCGATTAATAATATTATTTAAGACTAGCGGGCCCTACAGACGTTGTCCCGTCCTGACTATAAAAAAATCCTTGACAAATTATATACTAAAACCTTCCTCATGAATCACTCTATCTACTGGTGAAAACCGCAACAAAATCCGTTCAACAGTTTTTGAGTTTATCGCGAACAGACAGACAGACAGACAGACGCGGTAAGGTACTTTGTTTTATACTATGTAATGATGATATACAATTCCGTAGTACATTAATTTCATCTATCTCGTAAGTATAATATGTATGTATTATATTTTACATATAAACCTTCCTCTTGAATCACTCTATCTATTACTGAAAACTGTATTAAAATTCGGTGAATAGTTTAAAAGATCTAAGCGAATCGACAGCGGAAACGACTTCATTTTATACTATGTAATGATAGAGGAATTAACTTATAGTAGTTCGCTACCAGGGTGATGGTAGCCCAGTGGATAAGACCGCGCGCCTCACGTATCAAACCTACACATCCAGATCCCCCTATCCAAGTTTCATCAAAAATAAGGAAATCAAAGCCCCGCTCCTTTTAGTACTTACGTAATACTTGAAATGCCCCTAAGTGGTAACAAGGGAAGCCGTAGAGACTTCCCTCATAACCAACGTGGACAATATAAATCAAATTAACTCTGCTTAATAAAATCAACAAACAGAGAGACAAACGAACAGACAGGTAAACACAAAGCGATGATTGTTAAGCTTAACGCGTGTGGGAGAGTCTGGAGTATGTTCTCACCTGCACATCCTGGCGCGGGTATTCTCCCTGCTGGTCGGTGCTCTCGGAGCTGTCGCTGCCGGCTCTCTGCGCGACCAACCGTACACTTTGTTTTGTCATCACCGGATTGACAATTCGAAAGTACTATCTTAGTACAGTTTTTTATAGTTAACCCATTCGATGCCATCTATTAACAAAAAGTTTGTACCATATGCCACCGATTTTTATGGTGAACTAGCTTCTGCCCGCGACTTCGTCCGCGTAGAATAGTCACTTAAGGCGAACGCTAAAAAAACGATTTTGAGACATTCTTCATCGGTGCTCCGCTCCTGTTGGTCTTAGCGTATTGATATATAGTCTATGGCCTTCCTCGAAAAGAAGGGCCATCTAACATTGAAAGAATTTTTCAAATCAGACCCTACTGAGATTAGCGCGTTCAATCAAACACACAAACCCTTCAGCTTTATAATCTTTATATATAATTTTTTTCTGTACGTGTGTGTCACTGAACTCCTCCTAATCGGATGGACCGATTTTGATGAAATTTTGTGTGCGTCTTTCAGTGGATCTGAGAATGGTTTCGATTCACAATAGGAACCGGTAGGTGGCGCTGCGGTTGAATTTTAGATTATTTTTTATTATCAAGGCAGAACAACGTCCGCCCGGCCCGCTAGCACTAGTATAGATTCCTACTTTTTTTTTTCTCGAACTGACTGCGCTATTGACCCAGGAAGGTCTTATCAGCTTCACCGGACTACTAAGATTCCTACTCTTCTTTCGTACAAGGCGTCATTCAAATTACAATAACTTTTATTAGAGTGGACCGATTTTAATGATACAAAGACTAAGTTACTCTCAAATATATGCTTTATGATCTTCTTGGTGAGGTTTTGTTGTGAACCCAGAATTTTAGCAGTGATACGTGTTCATAGAAATAGACAGACAGACAAGACATTTCTAAAAATGATTGAAATGTATTTTCTATTACTTATTCCTAGACACTTGCAGCAATTTTTTTCACGAAAATCTAAAATGTACAGACACGTTAGATTTACATTGTTATTATATGTATAAATATAGATAGATTATAGGTGAAAATGTATCACTGACTCTGTAGTGAGACATATTATCTTATCTATTTTTTCTCATAATAATTATGTTACTAGGTGAAAATATAGTATATTGTACAGTGGAATAAAAATGGCAACATTTTTGTGAACGCACAAATAAAAACGTATTTTTAGCATCACGTATACCATTCGCACTCGGGTGCATTTTAGGCTTGGAATGGGTTAATCTTATCAAGACTGAGCTTTTGAACTGTGTTCCTTGGAATAGTAATCTTAAAACAAGGCCAACAAATTGCACTAATTACAAATATAAACTTCATCAAATCATAGAGAAGTTACAACACACATTTACGTCAACCGGCAAAAGGTGGCGCTCGTAGGGACTACTAGATCGCAGTATTGTTTTTTTTTAATATTAAATAAAAAAATACTGTCTTTAGCTTTAAATTAATTTAGCGTGTGTTGTGAATACAGTTTTATATATTCTACATGTACGAATAAATTACCAAAAAAAAAGAACGGTTGTCTTTGGAACCATATTTGACTTCGAGAAAGTCCTTATCTCCACACTCTCCAAGTTAATAGAGGTTACAACAACCATTATGATTTAGTTATTTTAATAAATTATTTGTATGGTTTTAATATAATTGTTAGAAAATGAATTGAGAAAGCACCTGGTTAAGTACATCGAAGATTAGACCAGCTCTGTCAACTCGAAATAAAAACATCGTGGCCAAATAATATACAAGACTCACATATAGTTTTTCTAATGCATATTTTACCCCAAACTACTGCATTAATCAGAGACGTACGTAAAATTAGGCTGGTCTTTAGAATCACTCGAGAAAGCCCTAGTAATTTCGGGTGGTGCACCTATTGCACCAGCACCAAGTGCTCACGACATATAACAATCACGTGCACAAACAGACAAACAAATTGACACGTACGCACCTGGTCCCGCCTGGCGCTGCCTGTCCTCGTGTAGTAGGTCTCCTGCTCCCGCTCAGGACTCGACTCACAGGACCTCTGCCGGCGGTACTGTCCGTAACTCTCCTGCTGATTTTATACCATTAAAATCAACTAAGGGTGTTCGAATGTTTGAATAATCGAACCATTCGATATCGAATCGATACCAATAATTCAATGCGAAATTCGAATTGAACATTCGAATAATTCCAACTATCCGGATTATTCGAATAATTCAAACAATTTTAATTATTTTGACTAATTAGATTTTATCAAATACTAAATAATTATTAATATACAAAATTAGTTCAATAGATTCGTCTGTCAGTCAAAGGAAATTTAATTAAAGTAGTTAAAAGATTTATAATAAATAAAATTTTAATTTATAATATATAATAAATAAATAAAATTTATCTTATAAAATTGTGTAATTTAAGTTTTTATGATAAAAAGGAATTGGGAAATGTATCTATTTCTATAACTATTAGTTTCATAATTCTTCCGAAAATATATTCGAATAGTTCCAATAATCGACTCGAAATTCGAATCGAACATGATTATTCGGTTCGATTCGATTCGAGCATTATTCGATAACCCCTAATATTAACTCCTCAGCTATTTGTTATAGATTTGCAGTCCTCTTACGCACCAGAGAGAAGTTGGGAAGCTACTACTGAAACGGATTTGAAATCATGCACGTATATGTTTTTAGTTTAATACATTATAGGTTTTAACGTTCGACCACAACACATCTGATGTTAAATGACGGTGTGGTGGAAGATGGTAAATACGCTAAACTTAGAGGGGGAGTCGCTCTCAAGTGCTGCTGTCGGAACACACCAAGAAGAGATTCTCAACTTGAGGTTAGTAGGTCGTGGACGGTGGACTTAAAAGTAGCTCTGCCACTACGCTATAGTTTCACAACGATGTTTTCCTTTACTGGAAGCTCTGGCTCAGTGAAAAGGTTTCGAACTTCGCGCCAATCAAGCCAGCTAATTTATTATTTGTAATAAAAATACCCGTGACAGTGAAGCTTCCGCAACTAAACCTAACAGATTCCAGCTTCTTCGAAAATAAAAAATGTTCCTAGTCAATTGATATTGAATGTTGATTATAGAATGCATTATCGCGTCAACTTCAAAATGTTACAACTATCAATATGTTTAGATATTTATTTGACAAAGAGGAAACAAAGTGTTCGTGATTTTACAATTTCTATGATTTTTATTATATTTATTACTTTACTATTATTTATTATATTTTTTAGTTTATTCGCTTTCTATGCGTCTTTTATATTTGCACTACCTTTAACTGGAAGAAAACGCCTTGTGGCATTAATCTCGCTAGTGTACAAATGAAGAAGTGCAATAAAGTATTCATTCATTCATATATATTCCAATAGTTTCTGTAATATCTGACTAAGTATGTAATAGTGATGGCAAAAATACCTGCTGTGGGTATCCCTCATCGTCGGAGTCCGGGATATGAACGCCGCGTCTGACTGCATCCTGCACCTACACAATAAACAACATAAATTAAATAGAGTATCCATATTTTATTATCGTCGATTGATTACTCTATTTGTCGCTGCGAGGTTCAATTTATGTGGAACAGTACAGCGAACATAAATTAGTTAGGTACTCTTTGGCAGCACCCAGAGAGTACGTGCAGGGGAATGAGGAGTACACTTCCTATGGACGCGAGTAACATCAGCCATTTAATAATGAAATAATATTTATTCATTATCAACTAGCTGTGCCCACGACTTCGTCCGCATGGACCCTTGTGTAAAAAAACAGTCATTAATAAAGTCATCTGAATGTATTAAGTCCATTTACTTATCTACTTTTCTTTCGTACTTATGCCGCGTCGTCATTAAAATTACAATAACTTTTGATAAATTGGACCGATTTTAATGAAACCAAAACTAAATGTTACTCGAGGATACGCTTTGTCTGTTATCTGTTTCAGTACTTTAGCAGAGATGCGTGTTCATACAAACAGACAGACAGACATTTCTAAAAATGATTGAAATGTATTTTATTACTCACACATTCCTAGACACTTGCAACAATTTTTTCCATGAAAATTGAAGAAGTACAGACATGTTAGATTTACATTCTTATTATATGTATAGATAGATATGTATATTATTTCTCTTTCTATTACAATTTCCTAGTGTTCGTATTATTTTGATAAATCTTTAAATATGTAAAATAGATCAATATTTAGAAAAAATTAATTTATTGTTGGAGCATGCCGTGGTTGTCTCTCAATGTAACTGCATTTATATTCGTCCACAAAAGTGCTACTATTAATATCTTTACAAATGTATTGTCATGTTGACGACCCATAAAATAAATAAATAAATACGGTTTGTAGATCTTATAGTACAATGTTTTCTTAGATATCCAGTGGCAATTAAGCGTCCATAGTTAGATAACCCGACAACCTGAGCCCAGAGTACATTGTACAAACTTATTATCATCATTCGCAGACGATTCAGCCAAAACTTATAAAAATATTTTGGAAGTAAAACTTCTTAGCACGGTAGAATGGCACGGAAAAAGTTGCTGTAGGCATTAAACGGTAGGTAGGTATGTATTTACGTTTATAGGTATGTATAAGTGTCTGTCTGGTTCTAGCAGAGTTCTATATGGGCGCGCGACCGTACTGTCATCTGGTTTCAATGTAAGTAATAAATTAAATCCAAGCTTTATTATACGTAGTGCCATCGATCAGCTAATTCGGAACTTAAATAACACAGGAAATATTATTAGCAACTCTTTGTTATAAAGTTAATAAAATATAGAAAAGTACGAGTAGATTATTACTATTATTATTATTACTATTATTATTATTATTATAGATTATTACGAGTAGAGTATTAGATGATAAGTAACGAATATCAAAATATATATATAATTCATTTTTTGCAGAAATGTGGAAATTGTGACATTTCCGGTGTATTTTTATCATAATTATTCCTAAAAGTAATTATGCTAATTAATAATATATTTCAACTTTTAATTAAGATTAAAAATAATTGCATATTGTCATTTATTTTATATTGTTTTGTAAACCGTTGATATTAATTATGTTTGTAATAAAGAAAATATGTTATTATTGACAAATAAGTTATGGCGGAGTTGAGTGAGTTACAAACGGGCAAGATGAAGAAAACATTCTTTGGACGATCATTGTAAAGTGACGCTGCAATAAAAGAAAATATAATTAATTTCGTTCTAATTAATAGTATCATTTTTATGATTGATCCTGGGGAGAATCTGGCGAGAGTGGCGAGGCGTCGCCATATACCAAAATGAGTAAATGTATAGTTAATTATTTATACTACGAGACTTCGTATAGTATATAGTTTATGAACATTCTCATCGCTACATATTATAAAACAAAGTCCTCTGCCACGTCTGTCTATTCACGATAAACTAAAAAACTACTCAACGGATTTTCATGCGGTTTTCACCAGTAGGTAAAGTGATTCCTGTGGAGGGTTTAGGTAAATAATTCGTCAAAGTTTTTTTTTTATTATCAGGGCGGGATAACGTCCGCCGGGCCCGTTAGTATATAGATAAATATAAACTAATATGTATAAGCCAAAGAAGTTTCACTTCCTTTGCGTGTACACATTGATACACATGTTTTTTTTTATTTAACTTTCTTGTTTTAAATAAAATATTTTTTTTAACACGAAACAACTCACGTTTCCCCAAAATATCTGATGCTTTTGTTTCTGGCGAAGTTAGTAAAGTTACTCACCTCCTCGGGTTGTACTGCAACGTTGTCCAATTTTTCCAAATTGGGCAGATTCTTCAGCACCGTCATCCTGTACCTGTAAGAAGAGAAAGTCATTCAACACTCTCTCTTACTTGATGAAAATGATCGCGTAAATTCAAAGAAATTAGTAGATACCAATTTATTTTTAAATTGATTCTCTAGATCCTTAGTTCCCAAAGTGGGACCCCTATGACCAGGTGGACCCTCAAGGGTCTACGTTGGCGTGACAAAAACAGGGGGTTCACAATTCGTAAGCGGACATTCTTCCACGAAAATGTATCTGCTTTCGATAGTGAAGAATTAAGATGTTTCCATAGTTTAATCTTTCCGTAGTTAGATCTAATTTTCACATTTTTTGTCGAGTTTTGGGAATATGGTAAAAATGTAACTAGAGGGGGTCCACCGGAACCAGCTAAATTATGAAAGTGGTCTATGAGAATGTATGTCTGGGAACCTCTGTAGATGGATGTAAAGAGCTGGCGCTATAGAAACCAATGTAGTGCAACCATGTTAAAAAGGCACTAGTAGTATTTGAAGACCATAGACTAATGGACCATAATGCATACAGGCTTCTCAAATGGAGCAGTCCTAAATCTTTGTTTATAACAGAGGTTCCTAAAGTGTGTGCCGAGGGTCCCTAATGTGTCATAGGAAGTAAAGAGGGGGCGACATGAGGTAGCCAAACTTAGTTATTCGTGGGTACAATATTAACCATTAAATTCCCAGCATATACAGAGCCATGTTGCGAATGTTTTAATATGTGTATCTATCTAAGTAGTATTATTGTACTTATTTCTATATTATAGCTAGTTAAATTAAGGCATCATGACAAAATACCAAATTTCAAATTGCGCCACGGACAAAAAGTTTGGAAACCCCTGGTTTATACTATTAATTCTTCCAATCAGCTCAATACGCTTCCAATACGCTTTGTGACCATACCTACATAATGAAAGTCCCTTTTATAACGCCATTCGATCTCATCCTCGAAGTTAATAGAGTTACGATTGACGAATACCTATAAAGGAGGATGTTTTTAGAAGTAGCAATTGAGTCGTTACATTACAAAACAAGCTGAATCAAATTTTAATCGTTTATATAACATGTTTATTTTTTTTAAGTTTTACAGTATTTATACACCGAGAACGAAGTTTTTTTTATGATATTCATATTTGAAATGTACAAACTTTGAAGATCTTGAAAAACAACGTAAAATATTAGGAACGGCTAAAATGGGATTTAGCTTATTCTGAAATGTAACAACTCGATTAATTTCAAGTAGTATTACTGAAACACGCGGATAGACGATTAGCCAAACGAGTAATCGCTACAGGAGAATGTCACCTTTAATCGAAAACTCACTCATTGAGGGATCTCTTTCGGTTTATTGGTGATTTGATTTCCGAAAGCATACTTGGAATATTATGTCCTGATGTTAAATAAACTCACTCTGGATGCTGGGTGCAGGGATTCTCGTCCAACCACAGGCTAGTGAGATCAGGCAAGCGACGCAGATGTCTAATCTCATTCAGGTCTCGTATCTCATTCTTGCGTATGTAGAGCTCGCGGAGCCGCCGGCATCCGACGAAGTCGCCCAACGTCCGAATTTTGTTTATACTGAAATACCGTCAAAGTGATTACGATTAAGGTTAGGTACCATAATAAAATGAAAGTTGATAAAAGCCAAAATCCCAGTATTGTAAGTCCACTATAGGATTTAACAACGAGATATTGGAATACCTCTACTGTTATCGCTTTATTAAGCATCGAAATACAAACACGGCAATAAAGAATTAATCAGACGAAATCAAAATACTCAACATTATCACGACAAATCAGAACATATGACATCAAATGCGTAAGGTAGTAAGAGTAACTTTTATGTCGTGATTTATTAACTATCATAAACTAGCGGGCCCGGCAGACGTTGTCCCGCTCTGATTAAAAATAAATTATATACCAAAACGCTCCTCATGAATCACTTTATCCACTGGTGAAAACCGCATGAAAATCCGTTCAGTAGTTTTTGAGTTTATCGCGAACAGACAGACAGACGCGGTAGGAGTCTTTATTTTATACTATGTAATGATACATATACTATCTTCTTAGCGTTGAGTTATAGTCATAACGTTTCGCGAGCTGTACGTAATACAGTTAAACTTTGCGTAAAACGGAACATTAACAAATGACCAAATGCTTATTCCCTTATAGACCCATGCACGGGTATAAAATCATCTGTCAGAACTCGACATAACTTGGATTATAGTGTTTCGTACCGTATTTGCGTTACAAAATTTTCGGTAAAGGAAGTCGAATGTACATTCGAATAGTTAAAATTTTCGAAATGAAAAATTCGATAGATATCTCCAGTACACATAAAATCGATTAAAAATAGAACAAAATTTTAACGGTCGATTAAATTTGATTGGTTAATACAATACGCAGTCGGGACGTTATTGACCAACACATCCCGCGCCACGCTCTGATTGGTCGAACCCTTACACGCCATTATCAAATTCCGCCAATACAAGAAATGTAATATTTCGTATTAAAATCCTACCGCTGAAGAAATCAGACATTGTTGTTTATGACAATGCAGCGTGATGATGAATTTGTAATGGGTATCGGTACATCGCATCTGTTGATTGTGTTAGATTTTGGTGAACAATCGAAAAAACTCAAAACAATGTATGTAGCATAACTTAGAAATACACATTAACAAGATACAAAATACATGTTTGAGTTCGTAAGGCAAACACGCTGGGACACCTTTGTGTTTCAGTAATTCGTATATGTATGATTAGCTATCTAACTTAGTAATATTCCCATTGTTGCATTCAAGGCATGCAGCTCAAGCCCAGGGTTCGTCCACTTTGGCACCCTTGAGCCAAAAACTCTCGCGCCATTAGTTCGGTGAAGCTGTCAAGGCGTATAGCCAGATCGAAAAAAAGAGTTCGATACGAAGTAGAACCCATTGACTTGTCCAATTGAACTAAACAGGTTTAAGCAATTTATCTTGTTAAAATAAATTACAAGTGACAAGACACGTAATATAAACATGTAATCCCTAAAACCTATGGGACTACTATTGCATGTGCATCACTAAAAGCTACTAGATACATTTCGATATTTTTTTAGATTTACTTCTTAGAGACTTGCTTCTTATCTAAAAGGTATCAGGATAACTGCATTTATAGGTGAAAACAGGACAAGTTCCTGATAGGACAGGACTGGACCTGTTCTCACATACGTGTGTCAGACATAGGCCCTCACAACAGTACAGACCCAAAACCCAAAAAAACAGTCAAAATTCTGCCAGACCAAGATGAAAAGGAGCATGCTGAATATAAAGAAAAGTAGTAGAATACGGAACAATACGAATAATAATAAGGAAAAGTACGAAAATAGATGACATAATAACAAAGATAAGGAAAGTAAAAATGGAATTGGACAGACCATAAGATGTACGAATGAATGGAACGAAATGATTGTTCTCTAGTACACCAAAAACACTAAACTAAAACAGGGAAGACAGTTTCAAAGATGGAAAGATTAAAAAAAAGGAAATGGCAGGGAAAATATGGACTTGGAAAGCAGCTACAACTTTTCTCCAGAACTTAATAATATATCTCTCATCGTTAAGGCAGCGTTCGTAAGAAACGTTTTCGTTCGACCGTTTTTCTCCGACTTAGTAAATCTGACTACCACAAAAAAGTCTTCCCATTTTCCGGGTTAATATATAGCCAACGACACTCACAAATGACATGGCTTTCTATTGGTAAAAGAATTTTCAAAATCAGTTTAGTAGATCCAGAGATTACCCCCTACAACGTCACAAACTCACAAACTTTACCTCTTTATAATATTAGTATAGATGTATTGGGAGGGTAGGTAATGGGCTCTTAGTAATATATTTCCTACATATAATCTATATAGGCGGTGGAATATCGATTGGAGCTTGTGAACTAAACGTACATACACCTACAGTGCGGTGTGTCCGGTCACGCTCCGACTCTGTAGACAGTTCACGACCTTCCGACTCCCGAGTGAACAATACCTCGCTAATCTAACTACATCGGACATCTGATAGCGTATTTCGCTACAGTACACTCAAATCTATTCTTTTCTACATTTTTTAATACTTTTCATAACATGTCGTGAGTGTTGCACTAAAAAGGTTATCAAAAGAGAATAGAGTTCCTACAAGTTCAATGGATATACCTGAGCGCGAGGACCTCCACGTTGGGCATGCGTCTAAGTAAGGTGACATCTCCCAGCTCAGCGCCCCTGCAACAACAAAATATATTTTTAATTTGATAGAAACATTTAAGGAAACTCTTCTCGTTGCTTGGTCCATATAAACGTATAGCTTTTTTTTTAGTTTTAATATTGTCAACCAATCTTCTAGATTATTATTGCCATTATAAAGTAAGTAATACTATTAACAGTGTCTTGTGATCATATCAATGTTCTAACAAGATGGTGGACCTATTGTTAGAACTTTGAAGGGAGTTTTTCTGGAACCTCAGAATTCATGCTCTTGGTATTATTTTCCATCCACTACTCGTGTGCATAATAGTCAAACTACATATATTATTACGTAACATGCTACCAATATCACAAAATATGGAATCAAATAACACAAGATTATGAATAAAATAAAAAAAACCACTACATGACAGTCTAAAATCCAAAAACTCCAAACAGATAATTATCTATAATCAACTCAGATTCAAATTTAGAAATATTTATCGAACAATATTTCTATAGTAAGCCCATCCCTAAGGTGCTCTTGAAAAAACTGAGATTTAGTGAACAACAGTGAGATGATTATTTAATATCCATAACATATTGAATAGTGTTGTCATAAACAAAGCAAGGTCGTTCTACACAGTCGATAATATACTATCGATAATTGTTATTCGATGCGCGTGCGTACCGCGCCGCGCCTCAATTGGCCACAGTGCAGTCGTACTAACAGTAGGCTAACAATTATTTAACAAGTTATAAACAATAGCAGTTCATGTATATTAACCCTTAAATGCATTATTTGTTATTTTTAAGGGTTGATGGGTCTTTACAGGTTCACCGAACTACTAGAAGAAAAAATATCGTATGTGCAGTTGGGGATTATAATTAAATTATTATTTTTTTAAATAGATTACATATTTTAGGGGTGTGCAAATATTCGAATTATTCAATAACGAATCGAACCGAATAATTCGAATCCGATGACCGTTTTGATGCATTTCGACAAAAATATAATCAAATGTTACTTTGTGCTGCATTAAGAATTGGCGCGCTTTTGCCGGAGGTGGTGGTTGTGCTGGCCAGCGATCCTGTTATTTTATGAAAGAATTTAAGTCATTCCAGAACTACTAAAAGGAATACGCAAACTGAGCAATAATTTTATATATTTAGACAAAACAGTTATAGTACAGAATAATCTATCATGTATACGTCAATAATTCAAATATATATAACCGAAGATAGGTGACCAGTATTGCAATTAATTCATTTCAACAGGTCCTATATAAATACTCATATATAGGATATGAATGTATAATTTCCAATTTGGAACAATAAAATTGTTGATTTGTATTGTAAATGAGTACACAAATTATTATAACTCATCAAGGATTCTGTCAAACTGTGGTACGATATTTTATATAGTAGTAGTTAGATAGATATATAGTATATAGTTATACATATAAATAATTTTGAAAGCTATGTACTAAACTAATCTTATGTACTAATATTCGAGAAATTTTAGTACGTCACGATGTCAAAACGGCTATCATAGCGTTCATATTGGACGTGGAAATTTCCGTATTCAAGTACATGTGTCAATATAGATTTAATTAGTAAAATAGTGAACTTTGCTGCGAGTTTTCATTCTGAAACACTTACCTAGGCGATATAAACATCCAATAAAGGAAGTGATACAAACGTCACTGAAAGTTTAGAAGAGCTTCAGTTACTTAGTAACATTGACTCATTGAGCGTGTTCTATCAGCATCATGACCTTATCCCATCATCTTGCCGCCACAACAAAACCGCGGAAACCCGTATATGCAACCAAAGCACCGTATCATTCTTAACATATACATAGGTTCGCAAAATTTTATTTTTACCATATTATAAGGATGTGGAATCACCAGCTAGCCAGTGTTTTCTCTTCCTACTACTACGATACTCTTCAATATCTGACAATTTCCAACATGACTATTAAATTCTAAAGTAAGCAAAGGTTGTATTATGCTAACCAAACATTCGATATACATATAACATACATATATGTATATAAAAATGTAATAACCAGAAATGGGAGTGACAAGAATGCTCGGTACAAGTCAGTCATATATGAAGATCGACCTTGTGACCTTTCGGTTCCATAAGGACTTCCTACTCTACTGCGCCGTTATAAGGGCCGTGCTATAAGCCACACATTATCTGTGACTGCGCAAACATTAACTAATAGAGAAAATAATTAAATGAAAGTGTAGTACGTTAAAATATCGATATATGACCGTTACGAAATTACGTTGAAATTGTTAAACGATGAAACAACTGTTTTCTGAAAGGAGACAACGGGCATATACCAACGTAATGGTGTTAGTTCAGTCACTGATTGAACATGGTACTGTGTCTCCGCGCTGCGTCCGGTAGTGCAGACGGTTCGCCGCTGTTGTTACAAAATACGTACGTAACGAGATGTACGGTAGTTAGTACAACACGATCGCGTGACACACACAGCCACACACACAAAGACGCAATCTATCAACTAGAAATGTATTATTAATAAAACATAAAAAATTACACGAGTTTTTGGAATGTCATCTAAAAAGATCTAAGTAGCGATCCGGTGTGGTAAAAAACGGACCCGTAATTAACATAATTGTTAGGGGGACTATTACAGTATTTTTGAAGTGAATGTTCTTATGCGAGGGCTTTACATATGCAGCATATCTGTATGACGAAAAGTAGTGAGGTTAAAAACCGTGTCGGGTAGTGTTGAAAACACCGGTTCTCGTCCGATCACCGAAGTTAAGCAACGCAGGGCGCGGTCCGTACTTAGATGGGTGACCACCTGAGAGCAGCGCGTCACGTTAGCTTTTTGTTGTAATTTTTAATTTACAGTTTTCCCTGTAATGCAAAAGTTTCACTTTTATCGTTTGTATTTTCGAAACAAACTGTTTGTTTTTATTGAAAGGCAATAGAATACGTGAGCCATTACCACGTACGTAATTAAGCTCTTTTAATAGCATATTCATATCTGTACTAGCTGTGCCCACAACTTCGTCCGATTCGAACCTGATGAACAAAACAGTGACTAATAAAGTCATCTGAATGTATTAAATTTAATTACTATCTACTTTTCTCCCGTACTTAAGTCCCGTCGTCAATAAAATTACAATAACTTTTGATAGAGTGAACCGATTCTAATGAAACAAAGATGTTACTCGAAGATATGTTTTATGATTTTCTTAAAAAGTTTTTATCATGAACACAGTACTTCAGCAGTGATGCATGTTCAAACAAACAGACATACAGACAGGCATTTCTAAAAATGGTTAAAGTGTATTTTATTACTTATTCCTAAACACCTGCAACAATTTTTTTTTACAAAAATCGAAAAAGTACAGACATATTAGATTTAGATTCTTATTATATACATATAGATTAGATAGACAACTGTATTTAGGAGTTTATATTGCGCAGGCAAGTGTTAAAATCAATACGTTATACGCAATATTTCCTTATAGTATGTGAACTGACAGTGGAGACCGCATGGGGAGTCCGTCACACCTTGTCGCCACCTAGTGGGGAGTGGGAGTATTAGGGCACAGCTACTACACCGCTTTACTATTGTGATCGCCATTAATTTTGTTTGGAACTAATATTCGAAAGAAAGGAAATGATATGATTGCAATTTTTTTTATTTTTAGCACTAACGCTCGTCAATAATCACTAACCAAAAAAATAAATAAATATAATAGGTTGAAAAACAAAGGACGATGATGTTCTGTTTTCCCTCTGCTTATTTAGACTAATCTTCGTCTAGTGGCCGAAATTATTGGGTTTTCAATTCCAAAGAGTAATAAATATTATAGACTAGCAGGCCCGGCAGACGTTGTCCCGCCCTGATTAGAAAAAAATCCCTGGCAAATTATATACTAAAACGTTCCTCATCGATCACTCTATCCACCGGTGAAAACCGCATAACAATCCGTTCGGTAGTTTTTGAGTTTATCGCGAACAGACAGACAGACAGACGCGGTAGGGGACTTTGTTTTATACTATGTAATGATTAGTAAAAGTAAGAATCATGAAGTATGACCGCAAAGAGATTTATAAATATATGTTTTGATTATACACACTATGTATTTGTAGTTTAGCTGTATTTTAGTGTTAATCTACTTATAATAACTATTACTTTTAATATCAAAACAGTTGGTTAGCTGGAAGAACATCTCTTGTTGTATTACGCCAGTCTACAAAGTAGAAAATGTTATAAAAGTATTCATTCATTAATTCAAGTTATAAGCATCGTGACGTCGCATATCTAAATTGATGCTTAAAACGAATGTCGGTTTATTTGAACAAGCATCACGCGAGAGTTACTCTCAACAGGTCACGGTACGAACCCTACTATACGATAACATAATACTCTGGTTACATTTTGAGGTACTTATCACCAGGCGTGTATGCAACAAGTGCAACTATAACAATCTAAACTGTAGTAATATTGTAAAGCTGAAGAGTTTGTTTGCTTGAACGCGCTTATCTCAGTAACTACTGGTGCGATTTGGAAAATTATTTCAGTGTTAAATAGCTCATTTATCGAGCAAGGCTATAGGCTATATCATCACGCTAAAACCAATAGAAGCGGAGTACCAATGGAGAATGTTGCAAAATTGTTTTTTTTTTCTCTTTTGAGAGCTGCCGCTGCGTGCGCTGCGTAAAGGGCAACTATTCCACGCAGACGAAGTCGCGGGCAGAAGCTAGTTTAAACATATTTATACAGAACAAGTTTAAAAATATTGTTCGCGAAGTGCAGTATAAAAAATGACAAATACAATAGAATATTGTTAGTAAGGCGCGCGTTGGCAAGGTCCCAGCAGTGGGGAATGCTCGCTGACCCACTTCGAGAACGAACTTATCGTAGTGTCATTTCAAATTCTAAATCCGTTAACAAAAAACTCACGCGTCCAACTATTTTTCTTCAACACTAGAGGTTTCAACTAGCTGATGGTTCCCGCTATACCAAAACACAATACTAACCGAGTCAAGGCTTTATCGAGATACCCTCGAAAGCTTAAAAAAGAATATCCTAAAAGCCAGTCTCTTTATTTCTAGGAAGACTCCTATACCGATGACCTGAATCAGCATAGCTTAGTGGAATCTCTGTCACAGTGACTCGATTTGACGCATCACGTTTCACGATCCATCAATTTATTAGGCACTAGCAATTTACACTCGGTTTCGCACGCTGTTTCTTTGCAGTGATTATTTGCGACTCGTTTATATGTTACTAGCGTGCCCGGCAGACGTTGAAAACAGACTGAAGACTGGTGAAAACCACATGAAAATGCGTTCAGTAGTTTTCGAGTTTATCGCCAACAGACAGACAGACGCGATAGGGGACTTTGTTTTATACTATGTAATGATATGTAGTGATGACACAATGTAGACGCAATTGTAGACGTTTCTTTAATATCGCAAATGACGCAGGGTCTTTTAATTCCTAACTACATATAGCCTTGTATTGTGGTAACTAACAGCTGGTATACATACATATATATTTAACATACAAAAGCGCAACTGGCAATTATGAATCATAAGACGCAATCGTATACAAAGAGCAAAACCCGCTACCACTTTATTCGATAGATAATAGAGTGCAAGCAACAAGCCTAAACTGTTATTAACAGAGAAATACAAAATGTCGAGAAACAATAAACTTACAATTGAGAATGTTAAATTTAAATTGTCATATAGTGGATTTTATATTTTATTCATAATCTTGTGTTATTCCACTCTAAATATCGTAATATTGGTAGTGTTACGTAATATAGTTCGGTTATTGTGCTTAGCACAAATGAAGTGGATGAGAGCCACGGAGCATGAATTTTGAGATGCTACAAAAACTCCATGGAACATTCTAAAGAGGCCGCCATATTGTTAGAACATTGAAATTATCACAAGACGCTAGTAATATTATTACCTAATCCACAATGGCAGTAATAATCAGAAGATTGGTTGTCAAATATGAATAAAAAAAAGAAAATTAAGAATGTTATCTATACATATAATAAAATGTTTGTAATACGTTTATGATAAAACCTCAACATAAAGCATATCTGCGAGTAACGTTTAGTCTCCGGTTCATTAAAATCGGTTCGGTCTATCAAAAGTTATTATACCTTTATTGACGACGCGACTTAAGTACGAGATAAAGGTAGACAAGTAAATGGGCTTAATGCTTTCAGATGACTTTATTAATCACTGTTTTATTTTACACTAGCCGACCCGTGCCCACTTCGTTGGGCGGTAATAGGCATTATCAAACTACACCTTTTCTCTAGAACTCAATCATATATCTCTCATAGTTAAGGCAGCGTTCGTAAGAAACGTTTTCGTTCGACCATTTTTTCTCCGACTCCCCAGATATTACTCCCTACAACCTCACCAACTTTACCTTTCTATAATATTATTATAGATAATATAATTAGTTAATAGCTTATGCCCGCGACTTCGTACGCGTGGAATAGTTATTTTGGGCTAAGACGCAGCGGAAGCTCTCAAAAGGAAAAAAAACCCCGATTTTAAAACATTTTTCATTGTTGCTTCGCTCCTATTGCCCTTAGCGTGATGATATATAGCCTATGACACCCACAAATAATGTGGCTTTATATTGGTAAAAGAAATTGGTTTAGTAGTTCCTGAGATTACCCCCTACAACGTCACAAACTCACAAACTTTACCTCTTTATAATATTAGTATATAGATTATAGCCCCTGCCCGCGACTTCGTCCGCGTAGTAATAGTTACTACTCTGGGCTAACGCTGACACACAGCAGAAGCTCTCAAAAAGAAAAAAACATCTCGATTTTGAAACATTTTTCATCTGTGCTCCGCTCCTATTGGCCTTTGCGTGATGATATAGCCTATAACCATTATCGATGAATGGGCTATATAACACTGAAAGAATTATTGAAATCGGACCAGTATTCCTGAGATTACCCCTTACAACGCCACAACGTCACAAACTTTACGCAACAAGATGCAGCGAAAGCTCTCAAAAGGAAAAAATACCCCGATTTTAAAATATTTTTCATTGTTGCTCCGCTCCTATTGGTCTTAGCGTGATGATAGCCTATGACACTCACAAATAACGTGGCTTTATAATGGTAAAAGAATTTTCAAAATCGGTTTAGTAGTTCCTGAGATTACCCCCTACAACGTCACAAACTCACAAACTTTACCTCTTTATAATATTAGTATAGATAGTATAGATAAGGTTCCACGCGGACAGAGTCGTGGGCACAGCTAGTTTCTAATAAAGGCGGTCATTGTACCGCAAAAGAAAATGACCTATAATATGATTTCAAGAAAAATGGACAACCGCTAACCCACACAAATGAGGTCATCAATACGGAATCCCATCGGTAAGTACTGCCCTCATTTGTCTCTCAATATCGACGTTCGAGTATAGAGCAAGTTATATACAAGTGCGCGGTTTGCTTGACCGTGTCTAAATGCTTGAGCGTTGAACGACATTCATTATTATCGTTAATGGTGGTGACATGATACTGTAAACTTTAGGCCGGATGTACACGTACGATAAAACTGACAGTTTAACTGATATAATGCATCAAGCCGGTTGGACTGACCGTTAAATTTAGTTAAATTATATTATAACGTGTGGTCATGTATAGACTCCTTTTAAAGGGCTGCAAAGATTTTGATGATTTTTTTGTGAGTGTACAGGTGGATTCAAGAATGGTTTAGATTCACAATTGGACCCAGTAGCTAGGCGCTGCGGTTGATTTCACATTTTTTTTTATTATCAAGGGAGGTCAACGTCTGCCGGGGCCGCTAGTATGTATATAAATTCTAACACTGTTTGAATAATCACCATGACTGTTGGGACGATTTTTTTGTCATACTAACCATCGATACTGTAACACACCAAACAGGTGCTTGGAGACAGACTTTCAACATGAGGGTGGCTAGCCACGCAGACTTAGGAAAAGCCCCACCACCACCAGGCTATGGTTCCGTCATGATATTTTTCTATTCACCGAAAGCTCCAAATTTAGTTGCTAGGATTTGAACCTAAGTCCATCGATGCGGTGTCAAAAGTATGTTAAGCAAGGTTTGCTTGACACGACTGGGTCCCTAAAAGCAAACATAAATGAAACTTCAGGGCGCAGCTAGTTAATGTTTTAAATTACGGATACATAAACACAACTCCCAATATAGGTACGCAATATCAGCAGCAACGTGAACAGTTTGACAAACCCAATGAGAATTTTCTGTATGTTAGACGACTACTGCCTTTGAAGACATTTACTCAACAGTAGATAGTAACAATCTAATCTTATCAATAGCTTTAATAATCACATCGTATATTCAAAGAAATCAAAGATCAGAATAACTGTCAATAATAACTGATGGTATACGCTCAGCTTTAGATGATTAAGCAGGCAGTGTCACGCACAGAGCGTGTCGCACGCTATGAGCACCGCGCCCGCACCGCAGCGCAGCGCCCTCTCACGCTCTCAATGCGTAAAATAAACGTATGTTTGTCAACGCAGAACAACTGTAACAACATTGCCGGCATAATTACGATAGAATGTATTAGAGACATATCATTTACACTAAGTAAAAATCGATAATATCCGTGGAAAGAGTCGGTACGCAATCAAATATACGTATAAACATTTAGAAGGATCTATCTTGTCTACTATATACTCTGATTTTTGAAAACATATTCAGGCGCGTCGAGCGGTATTTTTGACAGGAGATATATTTGTAATTTCGCGTCATGACATGCTACGTAAGCATGAGCGGTCGCATTGCGCTTGGGCGGCTTGCGTCACACTAGCCACGCGTAGTATAGGGGGCTGTGTACATGTAGCTGCAGCTCATCATACGTGTGATTGATTAATAGACTTTATAAAAATGTATATAATTATTGCTCCGAGTGCCAATAGATATGAAAACATACTAATGTTAATAATTACAATAAACATATTCTAAAACTGAAATATTGTCATTCACACTATGATTAATATGAAAATTCAAAAGAGAACAAATATTTCATTGTTTGAGTTTTCATTTCCGTCGTTGTCTGCTTCGACTTTTTTTATGCTTTGTAGATTTTATTATTTGGCCACAATCTCACCCGATGTGAAATGACGATGTGATCCACGATGGTAAACACACTAAACCTATAGGACTGGGGTCTCAAGTACAGCTGCCAAAACACACGAACATGTGTTTGGCGACAGATTTTCAAGTAGTAGGTAGTTAACCAGGCGGTGTAAGAGAAAGCCCTACCATCATGCTACTTCCTTCACCGGGCCCTCACTCAACTCAATTGCTAGGATTCGAATCCACGTCCATCGACGCGGTGTCCGAACATCAACTAAACCATTATTTCTTCAGAACAGACACAGACAGGTTGATAGATAGATAGTGAATAGTATTGCCATACATACACTTATAGTTTATGATAGTAATGAATATATAAATTGCAGAGGATTATCTTCGTACATCTTTCGAAGCCGCAGTGCAGTTTGTATAGAAACACATGAATAGTTAGAACGTTTGTTTCTTTGTCTTCCTTTGTCTATAGCGTTCTCCGTGGTGTCTCAGGCGACTTTTGCGTTAAATTGCATCGGAATTTGTTCAGAAGTTTATTCGTATAATAGTAACAAACGGACGGATACTTTCGTGTTTACTGTTTTCTTTTACGTACTGGCTGTACCCGCAAAGCTGCTAGGATCTATTATAATTAAATTGTTGTTTAATGATTGATGGTATATCTAGGTATCTTTTATTTTATTATGAAGTCTTTGTCATGAATTTCATGGGGAATATCATATCGTTAACAGAAAAATCTAATGATTACTAAATATATTAAAATTGGTCTTTTTAATGCAAGCTCTCTAGGTACACGGCATGATGAATTTATTTTGGCAATGAGTGATATATCCGTTGATATCATGACAATTAATGAAACGTGGCTCCGTGAAGGCGAAGACGGACGTGCCCCTGTAGTGCCAGTTATCGTTTAAAACATATTCCGCGCCCTAAGACTGTGTGTGGCGGCCGCGGGGGTGGTGTCGGTTTTTACATTAGGCGTGGTTTGACTGTTAAAACCTGTATACATCCTCTCTTTACGTCAGTCGAACAAATGTGGGTAACTGTTAATATTAATTCTAAAAAACTAATTGTGAGCACAGCATATAGACCACCATGGATTAATGTTGACATACTTTTGGTCGATCGATCTAGTTTGCACAGATGCCCTTACTCGTGATACTCAAGTAACTTACATTCCTGATCTCGGAAATCATGCATTAATTACTGTTGAGATAAATGTTAAAAAGGAAAAAGTAGTGCCGTCTTTCATTAAATCTCGATCGTTTGCTGCTATAGATCATAGTACGTTTGATACTGATCTTGAAAATACAAACTGGGACTGTATAGACACATGTAACAACGTTAATGATATGATAACCATGTTTAATTCCTACGTGTTGAGAGTATTTGATGTGTATACTCCTGAGAGAAATGTCCTCATTAGGGACCGATCCCATCCTTGGCTTACAGACACCGTTAAATTAATGATTAAATTACGTAATAATAGTTACAACAGATAGAAAAGAAGTAAAAGTGAAATACATAAAAAAAATTACAAGGATATGAAATCCGTTGTTACGAAAGCTATCTATTCTGAAAAGAAAGCTTATTTTGAGAACTATATTAATAAACATTTTAAAGATCCTAAACTTCTTTGGAAAAAATTAAAAAAAGTTTAGGATCTTTAAACTTTGAAGTTTAATCGCATTCCAGTAACTCTGATATTACATACTGTTGCAGTAACCCAAACAGCATTAATAAGTTTTTCTTAGATTTACCAGGTAGTACTAATTTTGTACCTTCATATCGTGATTTCTTTGAGTATAATAAATATAGTAGTCACACTTTTTCTTTACATCCCATAAGTGAATATACGGTTACTCATATAATTCGTAAATTAAAATCTAATGCAACAGGTACAGACCGCATTCATTTAAAAATGATTACAGCAACCCTCCCGTATACAGTAAAAGCTATTACCACGATAGTCAACTCGTCTATAACAACTTCTACCGTCCCTGATCTCTGGAAAATCGCGGTTATAAAACCAATTCCAAAAAAAGCCACTCCAACTGACATTCAAGACCTCAGGCCGATTAGTATACTTCCGTGTCTTTCCAAAATATTAGAGAAAGTTGTTTCACTACAACTAACCGCCTATATAGAAAAATGTAATATTCTTTCTAAATTTCAGTCAGGTTTCCGTAAAAATAGAAGCACAACAACAGCACTCTTAGACGTGGTTGACAATATACTATCGGCTCAAGATCATGGCATAGGTACCTTGTTGACACTTTTAGACTTTTCTCGCGCTTTTGATACCATAAACGTAACCCTGCTTTTATCTAAATTATGGTTTTGATTCGACTACTGTTGAATGGTTTCATAGTTTTTTGAATAATAGATTACAATATGTGGATATAGGGAGTGGTATTGGTGATAAAGTTTCATCGAATCTTATGCCAGTTGAGAGAGGTGTCCCACAGGGTTCAATTTTAGGACCTTTGTTGTTCATTCTGTATAGCTCTGATATCGTCAATAGTATTAAGTATTGTAAATTTCATTTATATGCAGACGATCTACAACTATACTTACACTGTCTCCCACGTGATACCATGGATACCGCACTTAGGATGAATCAAGACCTCGCCAATGTAAAAGAATGGGAAGATGCTAACTGTTTGGTCTTAAATCCGACCAAGTCTAAGTTTATGGTTTTAGGATCAAAAAAACAAATTGTAAATATTACGCTCAATCGGCCTTCGATCATGATATCCAACGAAGCCATAGAGTGCGTATCAGAGTCTCGTAATCTTGGTTTACTTATGGATTCATCCCTGCGTTTTGAAAAACATGTTCTGTAGGCAACACGCAAGTGTATGTATAGACTTAACGCTGTACGAAGTCAAGAGAGGGAAACCGCTGGGAGAGGAACTGCGCGACAGGGAAATAGAACGTAAAACTTGCTACCTAGAAGCACTCCCCCCCGCCCAAGATTCCGCAATCACA
Organism: Antheraea yamamai; assembly: GCA_036509395.1. NCBI lineage: Eukaryota > Metazoa > Arthropoda > Insecta > Lepidoptera > Saturniidae > Antheraea > Antheraea yamamai. The sequence goes on from AP028425.1 coordinate 12,031,837, forward strand.
TATCAAAATCTAGAAGAACACCTGGACCTACTGGAAACACCACAAGATAGTGAGGTACTAATATACACAGACGGAAGTAAAATTAATGGGAAAGTTGGGGCAGCATTAACAGTGTGGAAGGGAAACAAGGAGATAAATTATAAAAAATTAAAACTCGAACCTTACTGCACCATCTACCAGGCCGAACTTTTGGCAATAAACAGAGCTGCAAAATTAGTAGAAAAATACAAAAATATCAAAATTTTGAGTGACTCCAAAGCGGCTTTGGAAGCACTCAAAAACCACCAGGACTTCCAACCAATAGTCTTTGATACCCGAAGTTACATCAACCAGCAACAGGAAATCGGAAATAAAATCGAGCTGTTCTGGGTCAAAGCACATATGGGAACACCAGGGAATGAAAGAGCGGACGAGTTGGCGAAAGAAGCAGCGCTGCGTTCAAAAGTGAAGCCACACTACGACAGATGTCCGATCTCGTTCCTACGGAACAAGACGAGACAACAGTCTGTAACAGAATGGAACCAAAGATTCACGGAGGAAAATGTAGCAGAGACCACCAAGACCTTTTTCCCGAACGCAGCGCTCGCATATAAGATCTTGAAAGGTAAAGCACTCACTCCTGAGTGCACACAAATCCTCACAGGACATGAGGCCTTCGCTCAATACTTGCACCGCTTTAAGAAAAAAATTCACCCGGGCTGTATGTGTGATGACACAGTTGAACAAACGGTCTTCCACCTGTTGCTGGAATGTCCAATCTTCGCCAAGAAAAGGTTCGAGTTTGAGCAGGAAACGGATACAACGCTTAACAAACAAAATTTAAAAGAAATAGTAAAGGATAAATATAACTTTGGTAAATTTGAAACACTTTGCAAAAATATAGTAACAATATGTAAAAAATTCAACAAAGATTAATTAGAAAATTCGGAAACGTAGAAATAAACAGTAAACTCAAAAATAGAACAAAAACAAAAACCCCAAGAAAGAACAAAGAAATATGACATGAAACATAAAAACCTAACCAAGGACTCTGACCACCACGTTAGAGGTGAAAAGCCGATTCCCCACCGAGGGACGTCAATTAAAAAAAAAAAAAAAAAATATGTTGTTTTATGTATCACACTAATTGTATTTATGTCCCCTGTATACAATATGTACAATATTATTTTTTTACGTTAGGTACTTGATTTCCCTATATATACTATATTTCATCATTTTAATTGATATCGCTCCGTGACTTGCATTTGGTGCCAGCTGAAAATCAGCGCTAAGTGTTTCTCATAACACTTTAGCATATGCTGAGCTGGATTCTATTTCGTAATGCTGCGACGTGCATTTTTTTATCCACTCTTGTATATTTGTAAACAATGCATTATGAATAAAATATTTCTTTCTTTCTTATAAAATTTGTCAAAACAGACGTATAAAGTTTAGGTGCAGTGTCGCGTCCTTTTTTTATTAACATGGGAAATTCCTAACGGATACGCCACCCTCCCGAGGGAGAGAGTGGGTTATGTCTGACTCGCACGGACTAAAATCCCACGGTGTATCGTCCGCCGCATGGTAGGAGCCGCCAGGGACCGATCTAGCTCTCTCCTGAGAACCGCCCCTGCGGCAGCTTGGCAAAGGTGTTCACCAGGCTCCGTCATTATAGAGAGGCAGACTGGGTATACAGCCAGCCGCCTCCCCTCGTCAACCGAACCTATACAATGAAGAGATGAGCCCCCCAGCCCATCCCCTCAGGCTCGGCTACGGTAGCGGGAGGAGGGGAGCGTTTCGCCTCCCCCTTCTTCCTGCCCTCTTTTGGTGGAGAGGGCTGCCCAGAGGGTATTCCTCCAAACATCCATGTCCAGTAAGTACCTGCACCAGACGTTAACGTCAGGGAGCCCCAACCTCTCCCAATCCATTCCGTCAGGATCGGGCGGACGGCGTCAATGATGTATCTGCCATACCGTGCGTCCGCCAAGTCCTGCCTCCACCTCTGGAATTCGTCCTGCCGGACCCTTTCTCTCAAACCCTCTATTTCCCTGGGAGGTAGAGGCTCCCAACGGCGCTTCTGTTATATATATATACATAGTTCTAGTATATAGTTATATACGGCGGCAAGAACTTCCGCCTCCTGCTCCCAAGGAAGGGAGTCGGTGAGCACTATGGCCGCCGCCTAGGCGGAGGAGTATTTTTGTTTATTTTTTACCTATAGATAATATCAATGGTTGGCACCAAATACAAATAGATTATTTGGTAGCGCATATAATTATTTGTTTAAATAAATTAATGGTAAAGTTATCACTGTTTACTCAGTGCCTTGTTGTTTTTTGTTTTGCTTTTAGATATTGTAATTTGTAATGTATATATTACAAGAGAAGGTACGATACATGTGATAACAACAGTACAGTGTCTGCGAGTTCGTCATTCACGTGTCGGACGCATCGCAACAAGTCGCGTGACACTACGCTATTATATGAACATGCCGCACTAGTCATATTTGCATTATCAATGAACGTACAATGGGATTCCAAAAACCAAACCAATTTTAGTAGTAATATAAAAATTTTACGTTATTTTTCAACATCTCCTAATTTTGTACATGCGAAATATTAAGATCATAAATAAAAAACATAAAACAAAATTATGAAAATTATTATAAATATGGACGACAATATATGAACTTCGTTCTCGGTGTATATAAACAGGTAATCTTAAAAAAATTAAACAAGTTATATGAACGATTAATGTACGAACTAAATAAACATCGAACAAAGTCGCAGACAAAGACTAGTATAATATGATTATACTGTAACGTCGAGACACGCCCGTAGGATATTAGTAAATAAGGCCAGTATTAAACGAACTTAATCTACTTAAATTGGACGCATTAGCATTATTATAGGGACGGACCTCAAGTCCAATTACTTGACTAACACTAACTTATGTGTCGCAACTGAACCACAGACACGAATCTCCTACACCTTTTAAGTTAAAACTTCTTATGGTTCTTGAAATTCTGATCAGTAACCTTTTTGTGTGACGAAAAGTGGTGGGGGTAAACACTGTGCCGGGTAGTGTGTTGAAGAAATCAGTTTTCGTCCGATCACCAAAGGTAAGAACCGTAGTGCACGGTCATTACTTGGATGGATGACCGCCCGGGAACATCGTGTAACGTTGGCTTTTCGATGTACTTTTTTAGCATGGTGGTAGGCTTATCTAATTCAGCCTGTGTAGCTACCACCTTTAAGTTGAAAATCTGTTACCAAGCAGCCGTTGGTGTGTTCCAGCAGCCGCAACTGAAAGCCAGTCCTCTAGGTTTACCGTGCTTACCATCTCAGACCACCTCATCATCAAACATCAGATTGTGATCAAACGAAAATCCTATAAAGTATATTTAAAAAAACATAATAGCTTCGTTCATTATTTCTATTATGTAGCCGTTATTGCAATAAATAATGTATATGAAACAAGTCAGACCACATCGATCCTCTGCTCCCGGCACACACACCGATACAGCGCGGATGCGACAGACTCTCCGGCGCCGACCGGGTAATCTTTTATACTACACAGAATCAGCACAAGTAAAAATAATATCTATTACGAATAAATATCTCGTTATCAATATATTTTTCTAAATCAAATACTATATGCAATTTAGAACCTGACAAGGTGCTTACGAACGTCAAAGCTATTAGCTTGTTCGAAAAACAACCCAGTCATCGCGACGAACCGGCAAGAAACTCGTACTGGTATATCTTTTCTTCATATATATTTTTACACACACATATAGTTACATTCGGTTTTGATGGATGCATGGACGAGAGGAGCTTCATTTCCAGACGTCGCAATCATTCCCATATTGATGCACCCTATAATTAATAGCCTTTAGACATTAAAACCCGCTTTACATTGTGCTTGAACTAACTATCCGGCAAATCGGTAATGTGCTTTGGGACTTTGTTATAAAAGCTAACACTATTACCTAAAAAACTGTTATTGGTAATTTATCCTTACTAATTACGTCTATTAACGATTAAGCATCTAAACCGATCGTAATAAAATTTCTAAAAGATGTAGCAGGTAATTTTGGAAAACAGATAAGTTATTTTTTATTACTAAACTGAAATATACCCAGACGAAGTCGCAGGAAATTACCAGTAGTTTTTTTGTAAACTACCATTTAATATAGATTTAATAGTGATGTTCAACTTAACAACCTCGTTCAACAAATAAAGGTAGCTAATAGAACGAAAAGTATAAAATTCTATACCCACACAATGTTTTCTTTTACCTAAAACTCAATTAGGATTCGTAGTTATGTAGGATACGATACTAAGCACGATGCCATTGAGCTATTATCATTTATTTAAAATTATAAATCTACATCGGGAAAGAAGTCTCTATCTGATGTCCTCAAACCCCCTCTTCCTCTCTTCTTAACTTATACTTTGCCATCCTATTTCTTATAGACAAACGAGTGAAGAAAGGTGACTATAATTCGGGAGCTCTCAAATTCCTAATGAAAGTTGTGAAATAAAATCATCAAAACTCTCAATTTTGATTTATTACCAAAATTTAAAATACTTTATTTCATTTAGACCCTTAGAAAGCGCTTATGAACGGCAAAACAACCGACGACAAACAGACAAACGACACAGTCATCAAGAAGAAACGGCGGCAAAAATCCATCTGGTTTTCAGTGGATGCACAGAGAGAAGTCAACTCCAGATATCACCATCGTTCACATATTGATCCACTCTATTGACACACGAGCGATTGACCAATGCTGGTTGGAGATGTGCCAGCTTCTCCATCATTGTGTTCAGTTATTCACAGTACACATCTGCAGTAATGCGCACCCCGTTTGGTAAGAAGCTGTGATGAATCACACCGGCGCTAGACCACCAAACAGTGACCATCACTTTTCTAGGAGTAAGTTTTCGTTTAGGGCATTGTTTAGGTGCTGAACCAGGATCCAACCAACTTGCTGAGCGCTTGCGGTTATCAAACAGAATCCATTTTTCATCGCAGGTAACAATGCGGTTCAAAATTCCTTCATTCGTGTGTCTGTTGAGCAGTGCAAGGCACGTCTCGACGCGTACTTCGCGCTGGCGATCATTGAGTTCGTGGGGCACCAATTTGTCAAGCTTTTTTACCTTGCCAATTTGACGCAAATGGACCAATATTGTTTTGACGCTAACGTCGAAAGCTGCTGCTAATTCAGCCGTAGATTGTGTATCATCAGCTTCCACAATCGCCTTTAATTCGTCATTGTCGACCAAAGTCTTCGGACGACCGCGAGGTTCATTTTTCAGGTCGAAATTCCCAGAACGGAAGCGAGCAAACCAATAACAGGTGGTGCGTTGGTTTGTAGTGTTAGCTCCGTAAACGTCGTTGATGTTGCGTGCCGCTTGTGCCGCGTTGCTGCCACGACGGTACTCATATTCCATAATTACTCGAATATTCATGATGACAAAAAAGATTGAAATGCGATGAAAATGTAACACTAATCAATAAACAAATGACTACTTTTGGAAAAAAAATTCCATGTTTTTAAAATAAAATTAATTTGAAATTAGAATTCTTAGCCAAACAAAAATTATTTTGATTTGAAATGGCCAGTACTGCAGAACGGCAATTTCATAGGTAAAGACCTATTATTTGCCTTAACTGAGTTTAGCTGCATCACTATCAAACACGTTTACTAGCTTATCGCATACATATATAGAGTCGAGGGTGCGCCTATACACACGCGAGCGAGCCGACTGACACCACTGCACCGCCGCGCTGAGTCACGCGTTACCAACGTCCAATGATGAAAACAAATAACGATACAAACAAACAAGACTTAAATTCTAATTGAAATCAAGTATATTAACTCCGCTCTTAACTCTGCTATACTTTCTTGATAGTTTAATGTATGTCCGATAAAAACTTTGGTAAAGCTTGGTTTTGTAAAAAACCGGCATGATCTAAATACTAAAAACTGTGACAAACGGGTCATCCTTTGTTTCAGACTCAGTAAAACCAGTAACATTTTTATAGGTAACTAGCGGGCCCGGCAGACGCTGTCCCGCCCTGAGTATAAAAAAATCCTTGACAAATTATATACCAAAATCTTCCTCATGAATCACTTTATCCACTGGTGAAAACCGCATGGAAATCCGTTCAATAGTTTTTGAGTTTATCGCGAACAGACAGACAGACAGACGCGGTAGGCGGCTTTATTTTATACTATGTAATGATAGTGTTAGGTTTTATAACATAGTCCCAAAGCATATTTACCGATTTATGGGACTATAAGTTTTAAGCGCCATATGAAGCGGGTTTTGGTAGCAAAACCTATTATAGAGTGAATCAATATGTGAACGATGATGCCTGGAACTGGCGCCTCTCTGTGCATCCACTAAAAACGATTGTAACGTATAATGTATTTTAACAATTTGGGGTCTGTAACGGCACTTCGACTTCACCTTTGTCGAATGAAGCTAGGATGCTGTACAGGCTAGGCAATGTTGATATTAATAGGAGGTAACTTGTGATTGTATGTGCCTACCTACATAGTATTATACATATATGCCTTCCAATAAAGGTGACATGTTCATATGGTGACCAAACTCATTCAAAAATAAAGAATAAAAAAAAAGTATATATAACATTATAAAGAGATAAACTCTCGAGTTTCTTGCTGGTTTTTCTCGACGAGTGGGTTGTTTTTCCGAACCGGTGCTAGTTTTGCAGTTCATAAGCGTCTTCTCAGGGCGTAAATTGAATAAACTATCTTTAAATCTGAAAGCTACCACGCGTTCATCAACATCCGCCATACTGAAATCCAATAGACGACTTTTTTGTCATAAAAAATGCTGTACAATCCAACCACGGGTTTTCTACGTAAGAAAATTCAAAACCTTTAGTCTGTAAATTCTACACCTCAATTAAAGATAATTTAAATGAGTTATTGACCTCATTTCCTACGGGCATTAACCTAACGAGGCCAACCTCGCCCCCGCCCGCACCCTACAATGCGACAATGCACCAAGGCCTAGATAACACCAGGTCAAGGAGTACACGAACCGACGCCACCTCTATACAATCGAAAGCTTTCAACAAAATTAGTGTAAAACGGAATTGAGTCGTTACATTTCAAAATAAGCTAACAAATCCAATTATAAGAGGACCGCCGACAGAAATGAAAACTAAAAACAATGGAATAATTGTGTTCTCCTTTAAATTAACTATTTCAGAATGATTTCAATTTCATAATTTTTAAATTCAAATTATTCACATTAATCTGGTTTTCATATCTATTGGCACTCCGAGCAATAATTATATACGTATTACAGTTTATTAATTTATCGAATATATGATGGGATGCACAAGCTCAACACAAAATATCAATACTACATGTATCTAGGCAGGTCGGTAGTATGACGCAATACGTCACGAGCATGTGGAGGTCATCGGTGATGCGAACCCATAAGATACTACGTGACGATGAAGTCTAGTTAAAAGTAGTGGTGGTGTAGTGGTTTGACCGGTGGAATATCGTTCCGATGTCCGTAGGTTCGAACAATGGAATGTACCAACGAATTTTTTAGAATTCGCGTACATTTACTAATAAAAATTAGTAACACTATTGGCTAACGGTGAACGAAAACATCGTGAGAAAACCAGAACCTGAGGAATGTTCTTGTAGTAGCACCGTATGTGGGAAAACAGAGCTGTGGATTTCTCAGGATTTTAAATCGCCAATATGTCGTGTGCTGTCGTGGTGATTATGCCTATACCTTCCTTCGGGAAAATGCCTATGACTCTGCAGTGGGTCTGTTACAGGCTAATAATGATGGTATAGTCAAATATGGTATAAATACGCTAAACCAAGAGAAGTGTCTCTCAAGTACAGCCGCCGGAACACCATAGTGCTATGATGACAGATTTACAATGCGAGAATAGATAACCAAGCTAATCGAACATTATAAGAAACTCTACCACCAATACCGAGTCTTTCTTTACTAAAAACTCAAATTCATTGTAAGAATTCGAAATTACCTCGATCGACGCAGTATTCAGCCACTCACGTTTCTTAACAAAGATTTGGAGGGCAAACGCTTGCACCATCAATTTCAGACAGCTTTAAGACCCTCACAAAAAATTACAGCATAATTACTTTTAGAATGTAACTACACGTTTTGTTGTTACTTTGTGATGTAAACAAACTGTTTTTTTGTTTAATTATGTATAATTCGTTCATTGCCTAACGCATTTAGTAACGCGTTTAGTAATCTAGCAGTGCTGCGAACAACAAAAACACTTTTCATAATAAATTTACTCTTGTAACGACATCATGATATATTTTCTATATCCATATCTATACATATACATTAGAAATGTCTGCCTGTCTGTTTGTATGACACGTATCACTACTAAAATACTATGTTCACGAGAAAACCTCAACAAGAATATCATAAAGCATATCCTCGAGTAACATTTAGTCTTGGTTTAATTAAAATCGGTTCACTCTATCAAGTTACTGTAATTGTAATGACGAAGCGACTTAAGTACAAGAGAAAAGTAGATAGGTAAATGGACTTAATACATTCAGGTGATTTTATTAGTCAAGGTTATTTTACATTAGGTTCCACGCGGACGGAGTCGCGGGTACAGCTAGTACTTAATAAAATTCGGAACAGAAATATTTTAAAATCGGCAATAGGTTGCAAAAGGCAATTTCATGATAAAAATGAAAATAATATGATATAAGTTCATGATAAAACTACAATAAAAAAAAGAAACAATTATTTCCCGAACGTTTTCAAGAGTACGAATTTGCGGTCACTAACTAGGACATTATTAAGAATGGGTGTGTTTGTAAGAATATTAAACACGTTCACATCACCGCTCACCAGTTAAATCCGAATTTATCCAATTGTAACGTCCGGTTAGATTCGAACCTGCAACCTCGTCGTGGTGAGTCGACAACCTTGAAAACTTATATACAAAATAAGTGAGCGCTCTCTGTTATGTGTTACCGATATTGATCTACAGTTATCGTCTGACTTACCACCTGTATGTGATGCTACAGTAACGTATACTGTAATTGAAAGAGGGTGGTATCAGTCATTCCTTGTCATATTGCGTTTTATATATATTAGGTTGTGGCAAAAAAAGACGATTTTTTCGAGTTCGTGCCTTCTCGGTAAAGCTCAGTTTTCACCCTCGGACTTTTACTTCCTTTTCACTTAACGTATTTTGACAGCCTATAATCTGTATTAATCCAAATTTTTAAATGTGACAAATCATTTCAAAACTTTTTTTAAACAATCTTTGGACTTGTATTAATATTTGTGAAGAGTTACTGTTAAGATTTCCCAACATAAGTAAGTGGAGAAGGCCAAATAAGGATAATCGTTAACAGAGCATAACGGGCTGTGAGCACCGGTTGCGCTACTGTAGTTCTCATACGGACGCGCGTGGAGCCCGCACTGCACCGTATGGCGCGTCGCCGCCTACTTGTGGAAGAGCCCATATAAGGCCACAGACGTAAAGCTGACGAGTATCGCCCTTGAACAAACGCGTAGGATTCTTCCATTTATATACTATATGTGCCATATATTACGTATCCCAGACACATAAGGATATATCATATTTTTTAAATCAACATTTATTTTACACAATTTTATATCATAAAATAACATAATTCTATTAAGAAAAAATATAAGAACACAATTTTGTGGATGGACATTTCATTTCAGAGTGAATATAGCTTGTAACATGTTAAATAAACAGGTGGTTATACCAAACACATAGTTTTTTTTTTTTTATTATACGCTGGCAATCAATCTTCTGAATTATTACTGCCAATGTCAATAAGGTAATAATATTACAAGTTTCTTGCAATAATTTCAATATTCTGACAAGATAGTGGTCTCGTGTTAGAACTTCCCAGGGAGTTTTTGTAACATCTCAGAATTCATGCTCCATGGTATCACTTCCATCCACTTCACTTCTACACAATAACCGAACTATATTACGTAAAACACCAACAATATTACAAAATATTAGAGTCAACTAACACATAATTACTACATATTATAAAACAAAGTCCTCTGCCACGTCTGTCTGTCTGTTTGTTTGTTTGCGATAAACTCAAAAACTACTTAACGGATTTGCATGCGGTTTTAACCAGTAGATAAAGTTATTCATGAGGAAGATAATTCGTCTAGGTTTTTAATATCAGGGCGGACAACATCCGCCGGGCCAGCTAGTTATTAATCATTACATAGTATAAAACAAAGTCCCCCACCGCGTCTCTCTGTCTGTTTGTTCGCGATAAACTCAAAAACTACAGAACGGATTTTCATGCGGTTTTCACCAGTGTATACAGTGATTCATGGGGAAGGTTTTAGTATATAATTTGTCAAGGTTTTTTTATAGTCAGGGCGGGACAGGATCTGCCGAGCTCGCTAGTAAAATATAAAATCCAGTACATGACAGACTAAGATGACGCCAAAAACTCATATAAATATTTAACACTTAGCATGAAACTGACGAATACGCTCATGAGACGTCGTCAGAGCGACTCCTTCCCCCCAATTGTCATTAAAAAATAAGCAAAGCAAGGATCCCTTTAGCGCTTACATAATACTTGAAATTCTAAATAAATGTCATTTTCACACGGTAATAATGTTCAAAGCCCCAACTTGCAAGTCTAACGCGAGTATGTCAAAGCTCATGTCACAGGAGAAACCTGAAAGCCAACAATGATCTGCGCATGAATACAATAATTTTGATAAAACCGCAGACGACATTAGAAAGTAAAACCTCTAAAACCGGTATAGTGATGCCGAACGATTACATCGATATATCAACAATCAAACAGTTTTCACATCTCAATATATTTGTAGAAATAAAGACAATTCATCTTTTCAACGGGATTTGTTTTTTTTTTTTATTATATATTTATTTGAAACACTAAACAAGATTCTGATGTCAGGCAGGCGGCAACTTATTTTACGGTGCAAGCTTTCTGTTAATCTATAGACTATAACTAAGCCACAGCAACGCGTGACCGGGTGAACGAGTGTACGTATAAATTCTAACTTTTTTCGGTTAATGGATTATTTATATCTTGTAAGACTAATTGCTAAGACATCTAGGAGATACGTGGTTTTAGATTTAACATTATATTCAATTGTCAAAAAAGACTAAAATTCGATCTGTAATAATAAAAACATATTAAACCAAGAAGCGTTAATTAGCTTTATACAAACAATTATATAACTTGTATATATGTGATTTGACAACATACTTTCTAATGTCGGTGAATATTTAACAACAGTCATCTTTAAATAATGTTAAGTAAACACACCTGTATAAAGTTTTACGTACATTCCGCGTCGATCTTTCTGTATCTGAATATAGTTGTAAGTTCCGGTTCGCGCGAATTATATAGTAAAGAGTAAATACAGAACAAAATTAGAAAAGTTAAAGCTTTGTTTGCTTTAATAATAATATCCAGGCACATCAAAACCTGTGTCTACTATACCGACGCAATCAGTAGGTTCATCCATCGGGCCGAGGATACTTCGGCGCGAAACATCCTGGATTACAATTTCAAATTGGCTATACAAAATGAAGACGTAGCCGCCATAAAGGCATTAATCTCAGTTAGTTAAGTAAAATAGTAACAATAGTTGTTCACAATACAACCTGTGAAACCTTTATTACATCGTCTCAAACCTTTTCGTCTGTGTGTTGCATGTCGCGTGATGGTCGGCCGCGGAGTAGGGATAAAGTGAAAGGCGCTCGTCAGAGCAGCCAGGGCCAATATGGCGGCGCCTATGGTTCGCAGTAGCTGACCGTGTAGTGTATAGACTATTATTAGTTAAATGTCTATAGTGTGAAAAAAAGTTTCACTTTTACCGTGGTTTCATAAAACCACACAATCCTTTATTTTCTCGAAATGATTACGCTTTGACCTCGCAAGGTCTTAAGAGCTCCACCAAACTACTAAGGCGAACGCTTAAGGCACTCAGCCGATTTTATTTTGGCAACTAGCTCAAAGGTGCACGGCACACCTCGGCTTGGTCTGTTGCCTAGCTCATGCAATTCGCGACCTAACTGAGATAACCTAAGCTAATCTACATATTCATACTTATATGAGTTATTAAAATATATATGTGTACCAAGCATACATACCTCAATAACTCTTATAAGTATTTCGTGTCGGATAATTTTTCTAAACTATTTCTGTTCTATAAGGGCAAAAAATAAAACCCTTCAACTTTTATATGTAAGCATATGTGCGTTAATAACGATTACTACATACAAATATGCCTATATCATTCACTCTTATTTCTTTTGATTTTATAGAATTTTCTTTATGCCTTAAACCTTATTCTAGATCACGAACTTTCATAGTTTAATAATAGGTCTTTACCTATGAAATTGCCGTTCTGCAGTACTGGCCATTTCAAATCAAAATAATTTTTGTTTGGCTAGGAATTCTAATTTCAAATTGATCTTATTTTAAAAACATGGAATTTTTTGCCAAAGGTAGTCATTTGTTTATTGATTAGTGTTACATTTTCATCGCATTTCAATCTTTTTTGTCATCACGGATACGTTAAAAATTCGAGTAATTATGGAATATGAGTACCGTCGTGGCAGCAACGCGGCACAAGCGGCACGCAACATCAACGACGTTTATGGAGCTAACACTACAAACCAACGCGCTACCTGTTATTGGTTTGCTCGCTTCCGTTCTGAGAATTTCGACCTGAAAAATGAACCTCGCGGTCGTCCGAAGACTTTGGTCGACAATGACGAATTAAAGGCGATTGTGGAAGCTGATGATACACAATCTACGGCTGAATTAGCAGCAGCTTTCGACGTTAGCGTCAAAACAATATTGGTCCATTTGCGTCAAATTGGCAAGGTAAAAAAGCTTGACAAATGGGTGCCCCACGAACTCAATGATTGCCAGCGCGAAGTACGCGTCGAGACGTGCCTTGCACTGCTCAACAGACACACAAATGAAGGAATTTTGAACCGCATTGTTACCTGCGATGAAAAATGGATTCTATTTGATAACCCCAAGCGCTCAGCAAGTTGGTTGGATCCTGGTTCAGCACCTAAACAATACTCTAAACGAAAACTTACCCCTAGAAAAGTGATGGTCACTGTTTGGTGGTCTAGCGCCGGTGTGATTCATCACAGCTTCTTACCAAACGGGGTGAGCATTACTGCAGATGTGTACTGTGAAGAACTGAACACAATGATGGAGAAGCTGGCACATCTCCAACCAGCATTGGTCAATCGCTCGTCTCCGCTGCTCCTGCACGACAACGCACGACCTCATACTGCACAGCAGACGGTCTCCAAGTTGCAAGAACTGGGGTTGGAAGTTCTCCGTCATCCGCCCTACTCACCAGACCTTGCGCCTACAGACTACTACTTTTTCCAGAATTTGGATAACTCCTTGGCGGGAAAAAAATTCAATACCCGAGAGGCAGTACAAAATGCCTTTGAAGAATTTGTTGCCTCCCGTCCAGCTGATTTCTTTAAGAAGGGCATCAATAAACTGCCACTGCGTTGGCAAAGATGCATTGATTGCATGGGTGATTACTTCGATTAATACAAATAAAAAATACATGAAAAAAATTCGTTTAAATTTTTTCATACAAAACGGCAATTTAAATCTGAAAGCGTCGCATTCGTTCTAACCCCGTGTACTGCTTGTTCACGATCGAACTGTCATTAAGTGTTGTACTCGACGATCGTTTGATTTATTTGCCAATGAGATTTCTCGGTCAGCAATTAGTACTTGTCCCAGTTAGTGGGAAATAACATATTTTTTCACATCACTACATATTATAAAACAAAGTCCTCTGTCTGTCGCGATAAGCTCAAAAACGAGAGAACGGATTTTCATGTGGTTTTCACCAGTAGATAAAGTGACTTATGAGGAAGGTTTGGATATAAATGTTGTCACGTTTTTTTATTATCAGGGCGGGACAACGTTCACTGGGCCCGCTAGTCTTTATATATGAAAATCAATGTTTGTATGTTTGTCCTCTATGCACACCGAAACCACTGATCAGACAATAATTTTGTACGGTGTTCTGCAGACGTCCGAGATGGCTCCGGGCTCATAAAATCTATATATGTATATATAAATGTTTTTTTAATTAATAAAATTGTTTTCCTTCAAGAGAGAAAGGGCTTTGTCTTTTATTGAAACTTTTTACACTACATTTGATATTGTTTTGACATGTTTGACATATTTCAAGGAAACGTCAGTTTTCACAATTAATCATTCCATTTGTATCAATGACATTCTTTAGGTATTTATGTAGTTCTGGCGTAGATACTACGTGGACATAATGGAATCCAGGGTAATGAAGCTGTTGATCTTATCGCTAAAGAAGCTATCCAGACTGGATATTTTGATCACTATAAAACCTATGTTCAGGATTTATCCTCCCCAAACAAGACTGCCAACCCAATTACAAGCAAATCATAGCAAAAAACAATGCAAAGACAATGGGTATAAATTTGTGTGGATTAAAAATGGACGTATTTTTTTACGTAAGACGGAATCATCTGACCATATATTCGTTCGCGATAAAGAGACTCTTGATAGACTTTTATAAACTTTTTTATTTTATTCTATTTTTATTTTTTGTTCATTATTGCTTGTGTTTTTTGCTTTAGCATTAGTTTTTAATTTTTAACATTCGATAAATTAAACATTTACTACCAAAATGTCAGAGGTCTTCGCAGTAAAACTCATGAAGTTAAAAACAATGTCTTAAATAACGATTACGATATCTATGTTCTTACTGAAACTTGGCTTAATGATAGTGTGTATGATGGTGAGATCTTTGACAACAGATACACAGTTTTCAGACGTGACAGGTCGTCCAGTGGTTTCCATAGTGATAAAGAGGGCGGTGGAGTTTTAATAGCAGTGTCAAATGCTGTGTGTGCAACTAGGTTACATAATTGTGAAAGTCACTGTGAAGATCTATGGGTAAAATTGGATGTTACTATTGATGCACGTCGTTTACAGCTATGCATATGCGCAGTATATATTCCACCTCCTGTTAATCAAGGTATACTTGAGAACTTTGTAACCTGTGCTGATACTATGTTTGAAAATTTTTCTGAAGTCTTAATTATTGGTGATTTTAATATTAGTGATATTAATTGGTTACAATTAAATACCAATCCTAGTCTCTGTGTTTACAACTGTTTGGCTACATCTTTGATTGACTTTTGTTCAGAGAATGATCTAGTTCAACACAATGGCGTTCTAAATCTGAACAATAAAATTTTAGATTTAGTGCTTTCCAATACATCATCTCTTACCGTTAATAAATGCAGTCACCCTATTAGCAATATTGACGCACATCACCCTCCACTACTTATTACTTTATACAAATACAGAACTATTAATCTTCAACCGAATGTCTTAACCCGTTTGAATTTCTTTAAAGCTAACTATAATAATATTAACTTCGATTTGAATAATATTGTTTGGACAGAAGTATGGTCTGACAAACATAGTATAGATGACATGGTCATTAACTTCTATAATATATTGTTTGAAATTCTTGAAAAACACACTCCAAAAATTTCATATCCCCGCAAACGATACCCTATCTGGTTTTCCCGTTCGCTGGTATCACTTTTGAAAAAGAAGTATAAATTGCGTTTAAAAATCAAAAAGTATAACAATCCTCTTGATAAATTAGATTTTGAATCACTGAGAGCTGAGAGTGCTAAACTCATCAAATCTGACTTTAAATCTTACATTGATAAAGCTGAGCTTACCTTATTAAAAAATCCAAAATTCTTTTGGACCTATATTAAAAATATGCGAAAAAGAACTAGTAATTATCCTAGTTCTATGACATTAGAAGCTGAAACTGCTTCCAGTGGATATGATATCTGTAACCTATTCGCTAAACATTTCGCATTATCGGATATTAATGTCTGTACTAACTCGACTTCCTCTTGTACTAACTCTCCTTCAGTGGAACTTGACACCTTCCCAGTTTTCCATTGTAGATCATTTAACAAAATATCTTTTACACAAGAAGAAGTCCTGAAGGCTTTGAATAATATTGACATACATAAGGGGCCAGGGCCTGATACTCTACCACCTTTTTTTATTAAGAACTGTGCTATATCCCTTAGTTTCCCTTTAACAATATTATACAATACTTCACTTAATAAGGGTATTTTTCCCTTGACGTGGAAAAAAGCTAATTTGCTACCTATTTTTAAAAAAGGTGACATCCATTCTGTTGTAAATTACAGACCCATTTCTATACTATCTGTATTGGCCAAGGTCTTTGAAAAGTTATTATATCCTCATATAAGTAATCACATCAAAATTTACATTTCTCCTCACCAACATGGTTTTTTGAAGGCAAGATCTACTAATAGTAATCTTTCTAACTATGTAGCCTATTTAACAGATTCTGTTGATTCTGGTGTTCAAGTTGATGCTATTTACACCGACTTTTCGAAGGCTTTTGATAGAGTTAATCATAATTTACTTATTAAGAAACTATCTTTTTATGGAATTGGTGGCACACTGTTACAGTGGTTTTCTTCTTATCTTACTAATCGTCTATCAGTTGTTGTCATTGACGGTTTCCAATCTGATTCATTTAGCATAATCTCTGGTGTACCTCAAGGGTCTATTTTTGGCCCGCTTTTGTTCAATATCTTTGTTAATGACTTAACTCAGTGTATAGTTAACTCTTCATGTTTCATGTTTGCTGATGATCTCAAGATTGCACGAAAAATACACACTATTAATGACGTTAACTTATTACAATTTGACATTAACAGATTGCTTGCTTGGTGTGAAATAAATGGTATGTCGTTAAATATAAACAAATGTTATCACATAAAATTTAGCAGAAAGAAAAACTTAATACTGTCTAGCTATCACATTAACCATATTCCTATTCAAGAAGTAACACATATTAGGGACCTTGGAGTCATCTTTGACAATCACTTAAAGTTTGATATTCATGTTAATAATATTTGTTTATCTTCACGTAAAATGTTAGGTTTCGTTCTTAGAAACAGTAGGCTTTTTAAAAACAAATCCATTAAGATACTTCTATACTGCACGCTTGTAAGAAGCCAACTTGAATATTGCAGCATTGTTTGGTGCCCTCATTATCAACTATATATAAACCGTATCGAAAGTATTCAAAGACGTTTTACTATAGCTTGTTTATCAGACTCTAAGAAATTTGCTCCGTATCCTGATAGACTGAAAGAAGTTAAACTTAAATCTTTGTACAATAGAAGAATTATGCTGAACATGACTTTTTTATATAAACTTTTCAATAACCACATTGATAATTCAGAGCTTTTGAATCGATTTAACATTATTGTGCCTTCCAGGCTACCTAGATTTCCTGTCTCTTTATTTGGTCACAAAAGCTACAGAACCAATTTAGGACATTTCTCCATTGTTCCCAGATTATCTCGACAATACAATGACCTTGTTAAAAAAGATTACAGTATAGACTTATTTAGTAATTCCCTATTTAATTTCAAATCAAAAATTAGTTTTTTATTTAATTAATCCCGGCAGGATTTTTTTTTTCCTTAATTTTTAAGTTATTCATTATCGAATTGTATTATTTTATTTTCTTCTTCATTTTTTTTATAATTCTTTCTTCTACTTTTATTGTTTTCCACATCGCATCTTATGATGGTTAATGCTGTAGTCAACTATAATTAGTAACATAAATAATTTTAAGTTTTTTCCATGTATGTTTTTACCTTATTACTTTTATGTTACTGTTGTTGATTCTTATGATAAATAAATAAATAAATAAATAAATAGGCTTCCATTTAGAACAACATTTCTGGTAAACCATGGCCATATAAGTTTCGTGGTTGTTACAAGTTTGCTGCATCTACTATCTGTAAACGTGTGCTTTCCAGTCCATCTTGCAAAGTTCAGAATCAGGTACAACTTGATATGTGAATTTGGGTTGGATGAAGACACTTTAGAACATATTTTTTTCAATTGCCTCGATTTAGTATTGCATTGTATGATATTTTACCTAACAATATACTACGTGCGTCTGATTTTAACAAACGCACAAGGTGTGTATTTTCTCCTTTCGTCAATACTCTGGGTAATTGATATATTTTAACAAAATTAAACTTTAACATAAGATAATAACTAACAGTACTTAATTATTATATAAATATATATTTAAATAAAAACAAGTTAACAGTTGGACCCGGTAAGTGTCGCTACAATTGGGTTCTAAGTTTTTAAAGATTTTTCTCGTTTGGAAATAAAATTGGAACCGATAATAACCTATTTGGCGCAGACGAAGTTGCGCGGGTCAGCTAGTAATTAATAAAATAAACGAAAGCAGAAAACAGGTGTTCACCAAGAGCCTGCAGGATTTCATGAATATGAATGAGATATAATTCATCAAACATATGATGGGCTGAATAATCTCAATACAAAATATCAATATTCGATGTACACAGACTCTTGTGCTACACGTACATAGCTAGTCTGACGCAAGGCGCGCAAGTGCAATACGGTCTGTCATGCTTATTAGCATGTCACGACGCAAAATTATAAATTTATCTCCTGCCAAAAAACTATATTCGAATGTCAAAGGAGTTGAATAAATTGATGCTCGTTCATTTTCAATACCAAAGTACTTAAGAGTTAGCCAGACGAGCATTGAGCAGATTATTTCCCGACGACAGGACCAAATCACACGTCACAGGCTACGATATAACAGAAGCAGAGTCTATCGATAACAAACTAGAATTAGAATGTTTAACATCACAGACGACCCTTTGTTATACACAAGACTTTTTGTTTCTTAACAATTAACCAAATAGATTAATGAGTTTCGTTCCACGAGCCGTGACCGCTTCCACTCGCCTCGCCACAGATTAAAATACATAATTGAAAGTTATTTATGAGACATCGTAGTTATTTATATTCATTATGCTCATTTTCTAAACGCATGTATACTCTGTGGTAGGTCAGTAGGTATTAAGCACAGCTCAAATACAAATAAAACTGATGATAATGATTGTTACGACCGATTTCGGCCATGACCACCACTTTGACCCATAGTCTGAAAAAACGTTCTTGGAGTCCAGTAATGGAAGCGGTCAAATGCGAAGGATATATTAAGGCGCACAAGTGTACGCGCAAGACACAGGTGCACATACTCATCCTTGTTCTTCTTGACCCAGTGGTACGGAGACCGTTACGATCGGAGAATGTCTCAGCCAAATAGTACAGTATCCCGGTGAAAAAGTTACAAGAGGTACATACTATCTCGCACTCCCTTAATCACTTTTTATGATACCCGCGGGACGATATGGGGTGGTGCTAATCTACTCTGCCGGTATCACGTGGCAAAAATAAAATAAAACTAAAGTATACCGGTAAAACTTAGGTCCGACCTCATTACAAGTACCATCCCCTATGTCATACAAAATAAGCAAAACAATGAGAACCAATCCACTCTCCATCAGTGCTTTCATAGTACCTGAATAGCCCCTGAGGGCAGTACCTATCCAGGCTTATAAAAAGCCCTGCCGACGTATCATGGCTTAATCACTTCGTTTTCCTTCAAAGATAGTTTCAGGTGAATCCAATAATTTAAACCATCAGATGCGACGAAAACATTATGTCAAAATAAAAAATAAATACTTGCAATAAATGCAAAAAATAGTCTTGAACAAAAATAATAGAATCTAAAATAGATTTGAATAAATTACATAGAAGAAGATACCGAACGATAATTTTAGTTTATTTTTAGTGGTTTTTCATAGACTTCGTATAGTGAGAACTGATCCAAATATATCTGACTCACGGGTGAATCAACGGCTCTAATTAGATCCGAGTGTCTCCATTCTATTATTTACTTACTTGAGACGTGTGACGTCATTCGTTCTTTTTGCACGGGTGAGGTTAATTCAAACCATATACGGTAATAGTACAGATATGAGAGATTCAGTAGGGCAGTTCACTATAAGACGGTACAATAACTGTTTTTACAAAGTCAACTGTAAAACACATTACAAATCGCCGTGGTGGTCTAGTGGTTTGACCGGTGGAATATTAATCCGATGCCCAGATTCATGTACTAACGATTTTTTCAGAATTCGCATACATTTACTAATTTAAATTGGTAACACTATCGACTGACGAAGGAAAACTTCGTGAGGAAACCTGAATCTCAGAAATGTTCTCTTAGTACTACATGTGGGAAAACATAGAACTGTGGATTTCTCAGAGTTCGAAATCGCCTATACGTCTTGGACTGGCGCGGTGATTATGCCCATATCTTCCTTCGGGAAGGGGACTATGGCCCTGCAGTGGGTCTCTTACGGCTCATGATATTGATGATGATAACAAATTCAGTTCCTTACCGGATATCCGTATTTCGGCTACACCATACTCTAGTAGTGTCGGTATTTTTAAATTAAGTATTAATTCTAATATGAAATCATTATACCCTTACATAAGTCTATATGTTAATGTCCTTATATCTCAAAAACTAACTTACATAATTATTTTATTAAATACTAGCGGGCCCGGCAGACGTTGTCCCACCCTGATTATAAAAAAAATCCGGGACAAATGATATACCAAAACGTTCCTCGTGAATCACTTTATCCACTGGTGAAAACCGCATGAGAATCCGTTCAGTAGTTTTTAAGTTTATCGCGAACAGACAGACAGACGTGACAGAGGACTTTGTTTTATTATATGTAGTGATATGGAACGAGTTAACGAGGTTAAAAGTATATGAAGTCCATGATGTTAAACGTTGACGTAGAATATGAAAATCTTAAAAAAAACCTTAAGAACGGCAAAATTTGAACTTCGTTGTCGGTATATAAAAACTGTAAATCTTAAAACAAATGAAACATGTTATATGAACGATTAACATTGGATTTAACTCATTTTGAAACGTAACGACACATATAGTTACGTTACAGGTACAACATAGGTGTCTATAATTAGATTTACAGCAGTGAATTGGTTCGGGAGAAAACTATAAATAAAACAAAGATATAAACACAGTACTTACTGGATAGAGTATTCAGACCAAGTAGATAATCTGTTTAATTTGCGTACGGTTCCGGCACCACACTTATCGGAACTAGTCTCAAAGAAACTATGGAATTACCTGACCCGACACCAATTTGAAACATAAATAATACATTTTGTATTCGACTGCACAAAAGGAGGGTAATGTTTTTTGAATGTATAGGTATTTTGTAAGCTTATTTCTTTATAGCGCTAATTTTCTATATAAACAGAAAAATAAATTGCACCGCCTTTATACATTTAGACCGTAGACTCTATATTGCATTAGTATATCTTGATCACAGAACACAATACGTCTCTCTTTGAACACAAAGCGGTCACAAATAGAAAAGAAGAATCATGGCAGTCACAAGGACTGCCGACAGAAGTGAAAACTCAATATAATAGAATAATTATGTTCTGTTTTGAATTGGTAAATTAATTATAGTGTGATTCATTTATATTTCATAATTAGTAGATTGAAATTACTGTCATTAGACTGGTTTTCACATATATTCGGACTCCGAACAACAATATACATTTCTATACAGTTTCTTAATTAATCAAACATATGATGGACTGCACAATTTTAATACAAAATATAACTATTAGATATACACAGGCCCCTGTAATACACATCGCTAGTCTGACGCGAGCCGCACAATACGAATACAGCCGGTCACGCTGACTAGCATGTCATGATGCGAAATTATAAATTTATCTCCTGGTAAAAAATACCGCTCAACGCGCCTAATGGAGTTTTCACTTCAAACACAGCAACAGACAAAAAATAATTGCTAAAACTTTGAATGACGTTTCTGGAAGAAAAAAATTTGGTTTGTGGCTCTTTTGTACTTAATCAGCGATGTATAACTGAGCGACCTGACCATAAATGAACTCTTGCGAGAAATACGTAACAATATAGGAAGGGGATATTTTTTTAAATATAACCCGTGTTAATATAAATAAGACTAAAAAAGCCTACAAAAGTGTCTCGCGGACCAAGCACACATTTCGGAATTAGTCTTGATGACGGATGTGTTAGCAGCTGTGTGCCTGCGTTATGGTATGCAACGACAATGCAGTAGACATTATGTAATGATTCATCTTGTTTGAGATTGCTCAACGGCTTTAAGAGAAATGTCGCAAGTGGCCTTGCATCTCGGATACTGACTGAATAAGGTATGTCAAGCTGTAAGAAACGTAATGTTGAATAGATTTATTAATGCCTGTAATGATTCTAAACTGTCTACCATAAAAATCACATGCCTCAGAGTAGTGCTTTTTGAGTTAATCTCGAGGAAAAATTGCCGATATAGAACTATTCACATTTTGTTTTAGTAGATAGGTAACTAAAACAAAATGTAATGAATAAACAAGTAAAATTTTTTTGATCCACAGTTAGACCAGAATTACCCCCTACTAACGGCGAAAGGCGGCTTTATCAAAGGGACGCGGGATATTTGTGAAAAAAAAAGCTGAAAGAAAAACTGTTCTAATCTAACAATATTGAGGTGGATCCCCAGCAGTTTGAGCTCCCCTGCCTCAGAAAATATTCAATATGAGAAATGCAAGAGTATCTCTGTGCAGTAATTCTATAAATTTATTTTATGACTAGCTGACCCGTGCAACTTCGTCTGCACCAAATCGGTTATTACCGGTTTCAATTGTATTTTTAAACGCAAATAATCTTAAAAATCCTAAAAGCCGATTGCAGCGACATCTAGCACTTCCAATTGTGAACCCAAACTATCCAGGGACTCACTCAAACATATACCCAGTTGGTATGTGAGAAATCTTTTAAAATAAGCCTAGAATCTGTTCGCAGCATTACCTAAAGTAGTGTCATCAATGTGAAGATCAAAACTAACTTACATATATTGCCGATAAATGTCTTCCCAGTACCCCTTGTAACTTCATCACGTAACGTACTGTATAAATTGAACTTTATCTACATTAAATTTCCATTTTGTTTTAGTTGTTTGTCTGCATTCAATTTTAATTTTGTCACATTTATGTTACTTCTGACATATAAACCACCTTTTTTTACTGAGAAACTGAACTTGGGATAACATACCTTTCTAACAGTAAAAGAATTTTTGAAATCGGATCAGTAATAGGTACCAAGCATTCCTCGAAAACAAAACTTTACCTCTCATTATAATATTAGTATAAATACAACATAGTATGGTAACTGCAAACACCTCAACTTATTTATTTTAATTTTAATATTTGTTTCGTATGTGGTTGATAATTACGCATAGAAATGTCATATAGCCGTAGCTCAGTTGTAACGCGCTGGACATTATATGGTTCGACGGAGCCGACGGTTCGGAACCCAGCAGTCTTTTTTTTTTGGTATTTTTTTTAAAGAGCTTTGGGAAATATAGCTTAAATTTTTAGCTAATCTGTCTGCTATATTTACAACGTCACAAAGAAAATTTACCAAAATCCGAAAATTTCATTAACTACTAATTTTTACTTTCGTCCGTTATCCTGAGAATTCTTTGTGTTTTATAGACAAAAAGTATCCTAGATGTAACCTTGTAATATTAGTTATCACTGTGCCAAATTTCGACAAAATTGGTTCAGTACTTTCAGAGTGATACGTGTTCAAAGGGACAGACAGACAGGCAGATCCTGGAGAATCCCTTGCGTTTTATGAGATAAAAAGTATCCTAGATGTAATCTCGTAATATTAGTTATCACTGTGCCAAGTTTCGTCAAAATCGGTTCAGTACTTTCAGCGTGATGCGTGTTCACAGGGACAGAAAGACAGACAGACAGACAGACAGACAGACAGACAGACAAAAATTGTAAAAAGATTATTTTTGGCTTCCATATCGATAACAAAGACTGCCCCGATCAAAATTTTCAAAAAATATTTAATGTACAGATTTGACCTTGCTACAGTTTTATTATAGTATAGATTATGATTGACAAATTATATACATAAACTTTCCTCGTGAATCACTTTATGTATAGTGAAAACCACATGAAAATTCATTCAGTAGTTTTTTAGTTTATCGTGAACAGACAGGTGTGGCAGATAACTGTGTTTTATAATTTGTAATGATTATTTTGTAAGAGACTGTCATAAAATACTTGTTTTGGTAACATACACTTTTTCACAATTTGAAGAGAATTTTGAAGAGTTCAACGTCCCAAGTATTATCTCTCAATAATTAACCTACACTATTGTGAAAAATTGCCTGTGTGTAACCTAGGTTTATTACAACATAAACTATAGTTTTATTATCTATCTAGCTGTTGCCTGCGACTTTATCCGTGTGGAATAGTAACTTTGGGCTAACGCTAACACGCAGTAGAAGCTCTCAAAAGGAAAAAAACACCAATTTTGAAACATTCTTCATTGGTGCTCCACTTCTTTTGGTCTTACTGTGCTGGTACTGTTTTATAGCCTTCCTCGATAAATAAGCTATCTAAGACTGAAAGAATTCTTCAAATCAGACCAGTAGTTCCTGAGATTAGCACGTTCAACCAAACAAACAAACCCTTCAGCTTTATGATATTTGCAATACTTGCAAAGGGTAGTAGAGTGGAACATACAAATATTGATGTATTTCAATAAACCTAACAGTCTATCTACTGTGACCATTTAGGATTTGTTAAGAACACTGGCGAGATAAACAATGCTAAAATTATTTAAGAAATTTTTTTCATAAACAGTCATAAATTATCTTGCTCAAACACATATTTTATTAAAATTCAAATCTGTAATAAAATTGGTGTCCACCTGCAATACAGATAGATATACTAACAAACGTAATGGCACAATGGTAGTAAGCCTTACTATGATGCCGGAGAGGTAAGCAGGTTTGATGAGCACATAAGTTGATAATGTAATGATATGTATTTCTCAAGTTGGCTGGGTTTTATTACTCCCACATAGATTTCATATACTTATTATGATTTAAGTTTATACAATATTCAAAAATGTTTCATGTAATATAATTTAAGAGTACATATAATTACACTTAAGTAATGGAAGTACCATTTGTAACAGTCCTGTGTTGTATGTTAATATTTATATTATGTTTGTAAAATTGAGACATCATATTTTTTTAGTTTCTCTATATTCCTATGTATTTAAAGAGTGTAAATATAGTAGTAATTTCCTTTAAATGTAATCAGTACTGGCTTATGAGGTGATAAACAAATATTATTAAAGGTGAAAAACAAAAATTAAAAAAAAAGAATGATCTTGTAGGATCCTTATACTTCAAATTATAGTTAGATAGTTACATACTTGCCAAGCTTTTATCATAGCCAATAAATTTACTGCAAATACAATCTACTTGGTTATACCAAAGGGTTTCAATATAAGGTTCTTTTTTTAATTATAGTATTGAGAATACACTGACAAGCTACACTTTGGACCTCTGAACTTGGCATATCTCTTGGTATAACTAGCCTGAGATCTGAAGAAAAAAAATGGGCTAGATTTTATCCTGTATATTTATGATAATATTTTATTGTGCAGCAGCACACTAATTACATAATTAATAAGAGAACAACAAAGTCACCGACAATAACTAGTTAATTGAAATGTTAAGAGATCCGTTATGAACATCAAATCAAAACCAGATTCAGAAAATATTTCAGTCATCACAAAGAGCTGACAAGTGTCTTGTTAATGAATAATATTTTTATTATCATATGCATATTTTTATTTTATAAAACTGTACTCAATTATTCTACAAAAGATTGAATATCTTATCGTGACTGTTATTTCAAATATTGTAAAACAGAAACAATAGCTTTCTAAATAATTCTTTCCTATCATAGAATTTGCATTACTGAATGAAATTACATGAATTTATAAAGTTTATCAGATAATGATTGCATTAATTAAATAATATTTATTTGCATAATTAAAAATGTATATTAGAATCTGTACAGCTGTGAGAAACAAGATAACAAAAGAAAAAGTATTCAATAGAGATTTTTACGAAGAGTGGAGGTTCATTTAAAAGTATAATACAAACACAACACCTAGGCATACCAGACAACACAAGCATAAGTTAACTATTCACTCATTTGTTTTAATACCACTGTACAACTTTATACAAGAGTCCCTGAATGCTACAAGGGCGTTCCGCTTCCCTGGTTCATAGATTTCACACAGGTATATAAGTATATAGATACTCAGCACAGGGAAATTCAATTCTTGCGCCACGGTAAGGTCAGGACGAACGGAACTATGCTATTATTCACGCTAAAACCCTAAAACCAAGACTAATTGACGCTTTAAAAAAATCACAGCGGTAGGTTACCGATTATTATTACGCGCTAATTACTATGTACTGCAATCTGTGAATAATCCTGAGTCATTTAAACAGTAAAAGTTAAAGGAGGTTCTATACAAGGTACTCACCAACAGTTGAGTTTCTTTATCGCAGATAGATCCGATTGTTTTGATCGTGCTATAACCATCTCCTCAGTCAACCGAGCCATGATTACTTCACAAAAGAACACTCGTTTAAAAACACAGTTTTATTTAAAACAAATAACACAGTGGATTGTTTGTCATAGAACCGTGGCCGCACATCGCGCCGCCAGCACGCAACGACTTCCCACGACGGCGGCTGAGAAAAAACTGAAAACAATGTACGAATGTACGATCTCGCTGGCAACGTTCCACTCACTTTGACGTAAGAAGTGTGCGTGTCCATTACACATGACATTGTACAAATAAAGTTGTTTTTAACGTGACGCGTTGTTACCTCAAAGGAAGAGTTCAATACTTTCAAGGTTTTTTATCCAACTAACTTTGTTATTTGTAATATGCAAATTGGAAATTCATTTCCAAAAATACTCCACGTTACAATGTTTAAAGTTACGATTACAAGGATACCACCGGAGTTACGTTATGGTATAAATATTGCGCAAATTATTACTGAGCTGGTGTTTAGGTGATGATAAGCACAGAGTTCCTAAAGCAATGATGTTGCAATAGAAACGTGCTCATAAACTGCGTTCATTTACCCGACTTTGTCATCTAATGACCCTATGCTATATGTAATGAGAAACATCATAATGAAATCACAGACATAGCTCTGCTCTCAAGTGTATGAAGATAGCTTTATAAAACTAATTTACTGATAACATAAAACATGACACAGATACAGTACATATAATAAAAAAATTGTACGGGCACATAGCATTTAAAACAATTCTCATTGTTACGTGACAGCACGACGCGACGCGCGGCATGTAAAGAATCGATATTATGTTACATTAAAAATTAAGAACCAATGTCTTAATGGAGCTTTGCCTTCGTAATAGAGTCTCTACTTTATGTCTTTCTTTACTGTGTTTGCTGCTGATTCGTCTTTATCATAGCGAAGACAGTCTATCTCAAATTGTTTTTGCTTCTTTCTCAATTACTTAAAATTTCTACTGGTTCTTTTATTACCTGGGGTGTAACCGTGTGTAACGACTCTTAAATTATATTACACGAAGCATATTTGCGTATTTTATAGATCATCATAATAAGAGTACTTGTGTGAGAATAATAAAACCCAGCTGTTCGCGTTTGCACCTTTATAAATATATAGTAATATTAGGATTAATTTTACTAACAGAGCATTGTAGTGATTATCACGTACGAAAAGATTATTCAGATACCTATCCTCGGAAGATCCTTTGACAGTTTCTGTGCTATTTGAAACATTGCTATGACTGCTATAAAAATGTTGTACTTACGAAAATTAACAAAATATATTAAAAATTCTAATGTTTGCTAGAATCAACAAACGTTGTATTACATACTACCTATCTGGAAAGTTGATGTCCAAATACGCACTATATGTCGCTGAAAGCACCACGGCATGGCATGGCGCATTGACTGGGGGAACAAAGATACACTGTTATTATTGCCACTGAAAATGTAAATAATTAATCATAATTACTTTTTCAGAAAAATGTATTCTGACAACTCGTGATTGACAAAATTTTAGTAAAATTAACTTGGACAATGTTTCACGTGCGTTGTGTTCATAAAAAAATATTAAAATTATTCTTCACTTCTGTAGTTTTAAGACGACTATCGAGTTGTTACTTCATGTTCAACTAATGGACTTAATTCTCCTCGGAATTTCTAAATTTTAGTGGACAAGGCTTTGCATTGTGAGAAATTCCAGACGTTGCATAGTAATAACTTGATAGTATATGATTTATATAATTTGCTTACATATTCTGTGGTTATACAGGTCTACAATAGGATTTTAAATTTATCTGTGGTATGGAAGTTTGTTGGCGGGATTTTGGTCTGTCATGTAGTGGATTTTATATTTTATTTATAACCTTGTGTTACTTGACTCTATATTGTGTAAAATCGGTGGTGTTTTATGTAATATAGTTTGTTTATTGTGCATAAGTGAAGTGAATGGAAAATAATACCACGGACCATGAATTCTGAGATGCCACAAAAACTCCATGGAAAGTTCTAACATCAGAGTCACCGTCTTGTTGGAACTTTGAATTAACTACTTGACAATGGAAATTAACAAACACTGGAAATTAACAAATACTCTGAGTGAGAGAAACGAAATAATTCAGACAAAGAAGAGGGTACGCTACTATTAACAAGGAGATTAAGATTAAAAAGATGGATAAAAGAATATATACGAAATATTATATAGAAGGTATGGCACTTATGCCTTTATATTAACTTGGACACGGAAGAAAATTGGTTATATTAAAGGATATAAATAAGAAATACCTATATTGACAACTTCACAATTGGCAGTATGGATTAATTCCTTCGCCTGTCCTATTGGACGAATATTATTACTACTATCTGTGGTATGTCAAGAACTCACTACACTAAAATGTCAGTGTCAATGGATTGTTTTCGTGTATGATTTTTTGAATATATTAAAATAGAAAATGGATTCAAGTGATATTTTAGAGGACAAGGAGAACGGCCCTGAGGTCCAAATTAACTTTCCAAGTTCCGTTATGAGTCGCATCGAGGAATTAATGGGAGGAACGGAACAATTCGATAGTGATGAAGTACGTTCAGCAATTTCTGAGCTACAATTTAACTATCCAATTTTGTTTAGAGTCATTATATTGCTTTATGGTACTTTTATCGTACTAACTGCCAAACGGTGTAACAGGTATGACTGGCTATAGAAGTGTTGGTCTGACTCTCACTTCTAACAAAACTCACATAATGTACTGATAAGAGCAAGTTAATGATTACTTTTTATGGTGTATGTGTGGAAACTATAGTTATGTATTTCTCAGTATTTGAAGAAGATTTAGGGCTTCCTGTACAGCGAATATCAACAAAAGTTAGATAAATATCATCATACATTGATCATATTATTATGGCCTACATACTACGAAAGTTCCTAATATTAAGTGATTTTGGTCTCCCACAGACGCCACATGATTATACACTAATGTATAATGTGATAACAAAGAGGAATGCTGAGGAATCTAATACAATTAATGTTGTGTTGACAGTTTGATGCAGTGGCATATATCAACAGAGTATTTCCCACAGAGCAATCTCTGTCAGGAGTAGAGAGTGCGGTAGCTAAGTGTGAGTTCCGACTATCAGGTGTGGAGCATGATATCAGGAGGCTGGTCAGGGCACAAGCAGAACAGAGAGAGGCTGGACAGGTAGCTCTTGTGGATGCACAAAAATGTATGGCTGAGTTAGCTTTGCAGGTAAATTTTACTTATATCTAAATTTTAAACGTGATTGTTGTGAAAATGGCTTAATGGACATTATCAGGAGTAATTGTGGGCTGTGTATTAAATAAATACATTGTTTAGCCTATTTACTAATTTTAAATAACCTCTGTAAAGTTTTATCATAATATAATATATCTATCATAAACAAAGGTAGCAATCTGTCTATAAAAGGTTTTTCAAAATCTATTTATCAGTTTAGTTCATTATTCTGGTTTTCTTGTTTGCAACTAATACATTGTTACACCTGTTGTTAAGTTGAATATTGTGTCTGTCAAAAGAAATTTATTTTGTACTCCTACAGCCAAAAATCAAATGGAGTCACTATGACATAATTTCATATAATTACACTTACCTTATAATGTGAAGGCGGTTTTTTCTTTTTTTATGTCATAACAGGCAAACGAATATGTGTGTCACCTGATGTTAAGTGATCACCACCATCCATAGACACTAACAACACCAGGGGAGTCGAAAGTGCGTTGCTAGCCTGTGTTTGAGGGAAAGGGAGGGAGGGGGGGAAGTAGCCCTGTGGCGCTCTCACTGACTGAACGAAATGCAAGCATTGTAACTTCATGTCGGTTTTCTGTAAGAGGGTGGTACTACCCCTGGCGAGCTGACACATTCATGCTGAAACCAATAATAGCTTCAGTGTGGCTCTACCACCTACAACACATTGTTCCTATTGCTTCATTATTCACTCATAATGTCTAGGATATAATTTCCTTAGGATGCCTGCACCAGGCCAGTTATATATGTTTCAATAAAGGTGGATCTGAAAACACTGAATTGTTAATGTCATTATTTGTACAAAGGGGCATTTCTAGGACCTCATTTTTTTAATTCCCTGGATTAATGATTTATTCCTTGTTGGTGCCTAAAGAAGAATTCACGAACAGGATGTAATAATACATAGAGGTCTTTGCTTAACATATACAAATATAATAGGTCTTTACCTATGAAATTGCCCTTCTGCATTTCAAATCAAAATAATTTTTGTTTGGCTAAGAATTCTAATTTAAAATTAATTTTATTTTAAAAACATGGAATTCTTTTTCTAAAAGTAGTCATTTGTTTATTGATTAGTGTTACATTTTCATCGCATCTCAATCTTTTTTGTCATCATGGATACGTTAAAAATTCGAGTAATTATGGAATATGACTACCGTCGTGGCAGCAACACGGCACAAGCGGTACGCAACATCGACGTTTACGGAGCTAACATTACAAACCAATGCACCACCTGTTATTGGTTTGCTTGCTTCCGTTCTGGGAATTTAGACCTGAAAAATGAACCTCACGGTCGTCCGAAGACTTTGGTCGACAATGACGAATTAAAGGCGATTGTGGAAGCTGATGATACACAATCTACGGCTGAATTAGCAACAGCTTTCGACGTTAGCGTCAAAACAATATTGGTCTATTTGCGTCAAATTGGCAAGGTAAAAAAGCTTGACAAATGGGTGCCCCACGAATTCAATGATCGCCAGCGCGAAGTACGCGTCGAGACGTGCCTTGCACTGCTCAACAGACACACAAATGAAGGAATTTTAAACCGCATTGTTACCTGCGATGAAAAATGGATTCTGTTTGATAACCGCAAGCGCTCAGCAAGTTGGTTGGATCCTGGTTCAGCACCTAAACAATGCCCTAAACGAAAACTTACCCCTAGAAAAGTGACGGTCACTGTTTGGTGGTCTAGCGCCGGTGTGATTCATCACAGCTTCTTACCAAACGGGGTGAGCATTACTGCAGATGTGTACTGTGAAGAACTGAACACAATGATGGAGAAGCTGGCACATCTCCAGCATTGGTCAATCGCTCGTCTCCGCTGCTCCTGCACGACAACGCGCGACCTCATACTGCACAGCAGACGGTCCCCAAGTTGCAAGAACTG
Source organism: Antheraea yamamai (assembly GCA_036509395.1). Lineage (NCBI taxonomy): Eukaryota > Metazoa > Arthropoda > Insecta > Lepidoptera > Saturniidae > Antheraea > Antheraea yamamai. Next base: position 12,063,576 of record AP028425.1, read on the forward strand.
GGGTTGGAAGTTCTCCGTCATCCGCTCTACTCACCAGACCTTGCGCCTACAGACTACTATTTTTCCAGAATTTGGAAAACTCCTTGGCGGGAAAAAAATTCAATACCCTAGAGGCAGTACAAAATGCCTTTGAAGAATTTGTTGCCTCCCGTCCAGCTGATTTCTTTAAGAAGGGCATCAATAAACTGCCACTGCGTTGGCAAAGATGCATTGATTGCATGGGTGATTACTTCGATTAATACAAATAAAATATACATGAAAAAAAATTGTTTAAATTTTTTCATACAAAACGGCAATTTCATAGGTGAAGACCTAATATTATAGAAGTATTATAATTGGGGTACAAATATAGAAAATTTAATTATTATAATTATCATTATTATTATTTTTTATATGTTTTTTCTTTTAATTTATTCACAAAACTGGTTACTATAGACTTTAAGTTCTATTGACATTGAAAAAGTGAAGTTGTTGCTAATGTAAGCTACAATATGTAGTATACAATAATAATATAAGTATACAATATAATCTCTCCCTTTTTGTAGGTGGTAGAGCCCCACTGAAACAATTATTGGTTTTTGTACATTGGTACATTGGTTTGGTAAAAATTGGCGTAATAATTAGATCAAATTTTGAATTCAGATAAGGTTTTGATTTTATCTATATATGTCTCCCATGGGATAGTGGAATTTAAAAGAATAAAACACACATGACAAGTTCTGTGAGATGGCGCTATGTAATACTATCCAAATACTAATAATTTTGTAGCTGGTAGAGCCACGCTGTAGCTATTACTGGTTTCAGCATGAATGGGTTGGCTTGTACGGGGTAGTACCACCCTCTCACAGAAAACCGACGTGAAGTAACAGTGCTTACATTGTTGCGTTTCGTTCGGTCAGTGAGATCGCCGGAGGCTCCCCCCCCCCCAAACATGAAAGCGGCTTTAAAGTTAAATATACCGCTGGAGGTACCAGCACGTCCCGTGACGGAGATCCCCTCACCGCACGCATCCCAGATGTGGAGAAAACGCCTTGTCTGTTGGACCTTCTGCTGACCACTCATCCGGACAGTTATCGGGTTACCGTTGATGCCCCTTTAGGCTCTTCGGACCATTGCTTGATCCGGAGTAACGTGTCTCTCTCGCGCCCATTGCACCCGCAATCAGCGGGCTGCCGCCGAGTTTGGCATTATAGGTCGGCTGATTGGGATAGTATGCGAGCTTTCTTCGCATCGTTCCCCTGGGGGCAAGTTTGCTTCTCATTGGATGATCCTGACGTTGTCGCCAAATCCGTAACCGACGCCATACTAGAAGGGATGGACTTATTTATCCCTAATTCCGTAGTGCCCGTCGGTGGCAAAACTCAACCCTGGTTTGGTCATTCCTGCAGAATGGCTAAACGCCGGAAGCAAAAATGGTATCAGGCTTGGGTTAACGGTCAAAGGATGTAAATATCAGTGCTCTCAAAAAGGAGTATAACGTTGCCACCAAGTCTTTCGAAAGAGCGATTGCCTTAGCAAAGTCCACCTTCATTGGCTGAATTGGTGAGAGACTGGTTCGTCTTCCCTCTTGAACTCGGGCATTCTGTTCTCTCGCCAAAGCCGCCCTTGGGAACTTAAGTCTGCCATCGTTCCCACCATTGCGGAAGGAAGACATCTCGTTGGCCTACGACGCAAAAGACAAAGCCGAACTTCTTGGCTGCCTTTTTGCGTCGAACTAGACTCTAGATGACAAGGGGAAGTCTCCACCGATCATAGCGCGTTGCAAAAGTTGCATGCCTACTGTGCAGTTTTTGCAAAAACATATACCCATTAAGCTCTTCTCCTTAGACATCAGGAAGTCGAGTGGACTCGACGGGATTCCCGCAATTGTGCTAAGGACATGTGCTCCGGAACTGGCTCCAGTTCTTGCGCGTCTTTTTCGGTACTCCTATTGGGCGTTGTGCCAGTATCTTGGAAGTCTGTCTTGGAAGTACCCGATCCCAAAAAAAGTTGACCGTTAAGAGCCGTCGAACTATCGGCCAATCGCTATCACTTCCTTGCTTTCCAAAATAATGGAGTCCATTATTAAATGCCAGCTCTTGAAGTACCTAGAGAAGAACCAGTTTATTGGCGACCGTCAATATGGCTTTCGCCAACGTCGCTCAGCTGGTGACCTTCTAGCCTTCTTGACACATCGATGGGTGGAGGCAGTCGAAAGCAAGGGTGAGGCCATAGCCATACGTTTAGATGTAGCGAAGGCTTTTGATCGGGTTAGGCAAAACTTGGTCCATTTTAACCCCACGAAGACACAAGTTTGCGCCTTTACTGCGAAAAAGACAAAGTTTGACGTAATGCCTGGCTTTCAGGGTGTCCCCTTAGTCGCCAAGCCCAGTATTAGTATCCTCGGCGTTGACATGCCGAGTGACGTTCGGTTTGGCGGTCATTTGGAAAACAAAGCATTGTTGGCCTCCAAAAAACTAGGTGTCCTAAATAATCAGTCTAAATCGGATATACGCTGTTCGCTAAGGAAACATTTGACGCTATAGGCATACCTGACAGACCTTTATACATTGCTTAATGATATGAATCTCCAACTTCAAGGCGATGACTTGAACTTAATAAAAACAAAAAATGTCGTCGCTGCTTTCGTAACCAAGCTGCTCTTACACAAAAGGAATATCTGCAGACGTGAGTTCTATAATTTTCCCAATTTATCAGTATCCTGCAACAACGACGACTTGCTCGTCTACTGCCAACATTTGGAAAATCTTCACAGTGATTTCATTGAAAGATTCCAGGACATTTTGAAATTGGAAATACCAGACTGGGTGTTAGATCCTTTTTCAAATGTCAACTTAGCAATATCACCCCAGTTGGAAGAAGAACTTATAGAACTGACGACGAACGAGGAAATAAAAGTCAAATACAAAAATGGATACCAACAATTTTGGCTACAAAAGTCAATTCCGCAGTTGTACCCTGGATTGTGGCTATCGTTGAACGATTTTTGATAGCATTCCCATAGTCATATTTGTATGAGCGTGGATTTAGCGCTGTGACAATGCTGCTTACTAAAAAGAGAAATCATTTGCAAGTTACCAAACGTGGCGACTTATCTCAACGATATCAACGGCGACTGATATCAACAAACTTATTAAATATCATCAAATTCATCCATCTCATTAGATTAGTATAAAAACGAAAAATGATTACATATTTATATTGTTTCTTTTCATTTGATTAAAATATATTATTAATATTATAAAGTTGGGTTTTATTTGCTCTCACTGGTAAAAATTTCTAGTTTAGAATGTAAGTTTAAACATCAGAACCGACTAATATAACTAAATTAATTAAAATAATGAAATTGTGGTTTTTAAGTCTTAGGGGTGTATAAAAAATGGGGGGCGCTGAAAAATAATTAATTTTCAAAGGGGGCGGTAAAAGAAATAAGTTTGATAATCACTGGTTTAATACATAAATATAAAACAATTTAAAATTTAAAAAGCTTATTCGAAGTGGTCTCCATTGGCTACAATGCAGTCCTTTAAACGTTGAGGCCAGTTATCAATAGAAGCACGCACTCTTTCCATGGGAAAATTCATCACTGCCAATCGTACGCACAGTTTTAAGGACTCCAAATTATAATGGCGTTTAGAGCAAGCCGTACTCTCTGAAACTGACCATAAATCATAATGCCGGGCCCAGACGACGGCCAGTCTTCAGCTCTGATGAACTCCGAAACGTTTCCAACCAAGACTGCGTAGACCGAGCTTCATGACCTGGCGCCGAGTCTTGCTGGAAGGACCATTCTTGGTTATTGAACATGGTGTTGTTAAGGGGCTTCACTATCTTCTCAAGAATGGTATCTTGATACACTTGTGCCGATGTTTTTATACCTTTCTCACAAAACTATGGCTCAGTCACTCCTTCATAGCTAATATCCCACCAAACCATCACTGAAGTCGGATAGTGCCCATGTTGCACTCTGTCGACTAATTGGGAAGCTTCCTTAGAGCTTTGAGCATAAATACGGTCATTTTGTTTTAAAATGTTAAAATGTTGCTCAATTGTAAAAATTTTCTCATCCGTTAACAAAAATTTTCTGTGACCTCCCTTTGCGTACCGTTTTTCAGTAGTGCTTTCGATTTTACCACCCTATACTTTTTTAAACTATCAGTTAAGAAATGACCAGTACGTCTCCTATAGGCTGCAAGTCCTAAGCTATCTTTTAAAATACGCGACATGGTTCTAGGTGCTGTCTTCATCTCCAGAGATAAAATCTTTTGCTTTCGGACAGGATTTCTTCGAATTCTTTTCCTTACTGCTTTGACCACCTTTTTCGTTCCAACAGTACATGGACGGCCAGATCTTTTTCTGTCACAAACAGAGGAGGTCTCATTGTACCTATTAATAGCCCGGTACACAAACATTTTACTAATACCAAGTGTATGGAGAGTTTTAAATATGGCATTTGGCTCTATACCTACTTTGTGTAATGCAATCACAGCGATTCGGTTCTCTTTATCACCCTACTCTATCTTAATATCGCAAAATATTGTACAATGTATTGGCGCCAAAATGAGAAAACCTAATGAATAATCATATAAAAATGACAGATTCCAAATTCAAATATAATATTTTGTTTATTTTTAATTGTAACAGTATTTATAGCGAGACTAAGTATGGCATATCTCAAGCTAAAAGCTTAGGCCGATCGCCCGTCTCTATCGCTTGTTCAGTGCTCTCGCTTGCACGCTCGACTCAGGCGGAACGTGACAATGAGTCATGCGAGTGCAGTGCGTGCAGCCAGACGGAATCGATTTAAAACATGTTATCACGTCAATCAAGATAAATTTATTTTCCCTCATATTAGGTCTTTACCTATGAAATTGCCGTTTTGTATGAAAAAATTGAAACGAATTTTTTTCATGTATTTTTTATTTGTATTAATCGAAGTAATCACCCATGCAATCAATGCATCTTTGCCAACGCAGTGGCAGTTTATTTATGCCCTTCTTAAAGAAATCAGCTGGACGGGAGGCAACAAATTCTTCAAAGGCATTTTGTACTGCCTCTCGGGTATTGAATTTTTTCCCGCCAAGGAATTATCCAAATTCTGGAAAAAGTAGTAGTTTGTAGGCGCCAGGTCTGGTGAGTAGGGCGGATGACGGAGAACTTCCAACCCCAGTTCTTGCAACTTGGAGACCGTCTGCTGTGCAGTATGAGGTCGCGCGTTGTTGTGCAGGAGCAGCGGAGACGAACGATTGACCAATGCTGGTTGGAGATGTGCCAGCTTCTCCATCATTGTGTTCAGTTCTTCACAGTACACATCTGCAGTAATGCTCACCCCGTTTGGTAAGAAGCTGTGATGAATCACACCGGCGCTAGACCACCAATCAGTGACCATCACTTTTCTAGGGGTAAGTTTTCGTTTAGGGCATTGTTTAGGTGCTGAACCAAGATCCAACCAACTTGCTGAGCGCTTGCGGTTATCAAATAGAATCCATTTTTCATCGCAGGTAACAATGCGGTTCAAAATTCCTTCATTTGTGGGTCTGTTGAGCGGTGCAAGGCACGTCTAGACGCGTACTTCGCGCTGGCGATCATTGAGTTCGTGGGGCACCCATTTGTCAAGCTTTTTTACCTTGCCAATTTGACGCAAATGGACCAATATTGTTTTGACGCTAACGTCGAAAGCTGCTGCTAATTCAGCCGTAGATTGTGTATCATCAGCTTCCACAATCGCCTTTAATTAGTCATTGTCGACCAAAGTCTTCGGACGACCGCGAGGTTCATTTTTCAGGTCGAAATTCCCAGAACGGAAGCGAGCAAACCAATAACAGGTGGTGCGTTGGTTTGTAGTGTTAGCTCCGTAAACGTCGTTGATGTTGCGTGCCGCTTGTGCCGCGTTGCTGCCACGACGGTACTCATATTCCATAATTACTCGAATTTTTAACGTATCCATGATGACAAAAAAGATTGAAATGCGATGAAAATGTAACACTAATCAATAAACAAATGACTACTTTTGGAAAAAGAATTCCATGTTTTTAAAATAAAATTAATTTGAAATTAGAATTCATAGCCAAACAAAAATTATTTTGATTTGAAATGGCCAGTACTGCAGAACGGCAATTTCATAGGTAAAGACCTATTATATAACATTTCAGGTGGCAGATATAAACAAAAAAGCAGAACGTAGTGAGAGCATGGTCCGTGAAATAACATCGGAGATTAAACAGCTTGACTGTGCCAAATCGAACCTGACTGCCGCGATCACCGCACTCAACCATTTCCATATGCTTGTGGGAGGTGTTGACTCACTCCGATCAATGACCCAGCAGCGACAGTATAAAGAGATTGCACTACCTATGCAGGCTATTATGGAGGTAAATAATTCTTTATGTCATGGACATAGAAAGGTATAATTAGGGATATCAACTTCTTAAATGGCTGTAAAAGTCACTACCCCTCTTAAAAAAATATCACATCACATCAGCCTGCAAGAGAAGGAAGGTATGAGCATAATCACAAACTCGTGAAATTCAGTTTTATCATCCCATATGAGATGTTGCTACATGAGTATTTCTAAGGTTTATATTTCCACACGATGTTTTTCTTCATCACCAGCCGATAGTGTTACCATTCAAAATGTATATAATATGTAAATGTATATGAATTCGGAAAAAATCATTAGTACATGCCTGAGTTTGAACATGTGTACATTTAATTCACATTACCCGGTTTAACTTTTTGACTATGACGACATTCCATCAAATGTAGGTAATATGTAAATACAGTCGAAACCGAATATAACGACTGATCGGTTATTACGACCGAATGACAAGGTCCCGGTCGTATCCCTATCTAACCAGTTAAGTAAACATACCGCCTATAACAACATCCGATATAGCGAGATATCGCTGAGAGCGACGAAACTTTACCGATATTCATCGGCTATAACGACCAACTGTTGTACTTGTACTAGCAAAATAAAACAGAACGAACAATTTTGCAAACTTATTCTAATCTATGAAAGAATGTTTTGACTTATTATTACGCCGACGCAGTTTCTTCCACCCATCCGAACCCGTTGAGCGCTCTGTGACCTTGCATGTTTCACGGCTTATTTAGTGCGATAGTTAACAGCGTGAATGAAAGGTTGAATTGATAAGTTTTGGTTTTGACTGTGTGTTGATGATAATCATATTCATGATCAATAAATGAAACGTAAAATGTAGAACACATTGGAGACTCATCTTAAAAAAAACTTTCTGGTCTGTAAAATGACTGATTATTTTAGAAACTGATTGTAGTCTATAAGCTGTATTGTTGGTACTGCAAGTTTTTCAGAATATACATTTTTATTAAAAGTTCTATACATACATATGACTACTTGTGTATATTGTTTTAACAACTATCGGATATAACGTCCGAAGAACGTCAAAAACATATTAACGATTTGCCGGACTGTAAATTTAAGCGCCATGTCAAGCAGGTTTTACTGTCGAAAGGCTATTATAGAGTCGATCAATATGTGAACGATGATGATGTCTGGAATTGACTCCTCTCTGTGCATCCATTAAAAACGGTACTGTAACGTATAATGTATTCGAAATATATATATATATATATATATGTTAAAAAGATGTACCCGATCGAGTTTTTTACCGCCGATTCTTCTCGATGACAGGGTTGTAATACGAACCGGTGGTAGTTTTGACGTTCAACAGCGCCTTATTAGGGGCTAAACTGAATAAAGTATTTTTGATTTGATTTGAAGTTATATGGTCCATTCAGTGTCGTTATATCCGGCTTTGACTGTAGTTATATTGATATATGAGATAATAATGCAACAGTGATAGGGCTAGTTACTTATTTCTCCTTTTGTTTATTCATTCGATCCTCTATAAAAGTACTTCCTAAATTTACAAACAAAGGGAACTCCAAATAAATCTCTTTGATTTTATGGAATTCTTAATTGCATAATAACAATTAAAATAACATCAATAAGAACAAACAAGACATATTATACTAGCGGGCCCGGCAGACGTTGTCCCGCCCTGATTATAAAAATACCAAAACGTTCCTCATGAATCACTTTATCCACTGGCGAAAACCGCTTGAAAATCCGTTCAGTAGTTTTTGAGTTTATCGCGAACAGACAGATAAACGCGGTAGGGGACTTTACACTGAGATAGTAAAATAATAACTGTAAACGTTACTACTACGCTTGATGCATAAATAATATAATAATAGCCGAAAAATGTGATCCCTACTCCGTGCTGTTTACTGAGACGTGACACCGGTATATTCTGGCAAATGAGTGTTGATCCAGAAAAAGCGCGGAAAATTTAAAAAATCTAGCACTAAGTATAGCAGGCATAAACTGCCTTAATCTATACTATAATAAAACTGTAGCAAGGTCAAATCTGTACATTAAATATTTTTTGAAAATTTTTATCGGGGTAGACTTTGTTATCGATATAGAAGCCAAAAATAATCTTTTTACAATTTTTGTCTGTCTGTCTGTCTGTCTGTCTGTCCCTGTGAACACGCATCACTCTGAAAGTACTGAACCGATTTTGACGAAACTTGGCACAGTGATAACTAATATTACGAGATTACATCTAGGATACTTTTTATCTCATAAAACGCAAGGGATTCTCCAGGATCTGCCTGTTTGTCTGTCCCTTTGAACACGTACCACTCTGAAAGTACTGAACCAATTTTGACGAAATTTGGCACAGTGATAACTAATATTACAAGGTTACATCTAGAATACTTTTTATCTCATAAAACGCAAGGGATTCTCCAGGATAACGGACGAAAGTCAAAAATTTGTAGTTAATGAAATTTTTGACGGATTTTGGTAAATATTCATTGTGCTATATATAGCAGACAGATAAGCTAAAAAGATAAGCTATATTTCCCTAAGCTACTTTAAAAAAAAAATACCAAAAAAAAAATCTGCAGGATTCGAACCGTCGGCTCCGGCGGACCATATAATGTCCAGTACGTTATAGCTGAGCTACGGCTATATGCCATTTCAATTCGTAATTATCGACCTCATATGAAAAAAATACGTATAAACGAAACTGTCACTTATATGTTGTTACATTTATTTTATTGTATAAAAAATGTTTGCTAAACAAAGGTGACAAGATTTTTTCCTAAAACATAAACCTAGATAATAGTTACAATGCATTGTAGAAGATGAATCTCAACTAGAGTTCTATCAGTACGTGTGTTGTTTCGATATTTGATAAAATTAGTTTTCTAAATGTTATTGAGTCTTGAAGTAGTTGGGTTCAGGTTTTCATGGGCCTCGGCGGGGGCCACCACCTGGGGCCCACATTGTGGTGGAGGGCGCCCGGATCAGGGTGGGGACCCAGATGAAATATCTGGGCCTCACCCTGGACGGGTGCTGGCGGTTCGAGCCCCATTTCGCGGGGCTCGGACCGCGAATTGCTGGGGCGGCGGCGGCACTCGGCCGGTTGCTCCCCAACATAGGGGAGCTGGGTGCCGGGTGCCGCCGACTCTACATGGGAGTCGTGCGGGCGATGGCCGCCTACGGGGCACCGGTGTGGGCCGACGCCCTCGGTGCCGCCAACGTGCGCGCGCTGCGTAATGCGCAGCGCACGATGGCACTGAGGGCGATCCGGGCGTACCGCACGGTGTCCTCGGCGGCGGCCTTTGTGCTCGCCGGCTCCCTGCCCTGGGAGCTGGAGGCAGGAGTTCTCGCCGCCGTGTACCAATTCACGGCGGCGAGAAAACGAAGGGGGGAGCCTCCGGCTCCCAGGGAAGTAGAGGCGGAGAGACGGCGTCTCAGAGGAGACGCCGTCGAAAGATGGCAGCAGGACCTGGCGGACGAGCGGTTCGGGCGGTTTACCGTAGACGCCGTCCGCCCGGTCCTGCGGGCGTGGATAGATAGGGAGTGGGGCTCCCTGACGTTCCGACTGGTGCAGGTACTCACCGGACACGGTTGTTTCGGGTGGTACCTGCACCGGATCGCACGCAGGGAGCCGACCGCCGCCTGTCACGAGTGCGGCGCTGACGAAGATACCGCGCAGCACACTCTGTCTGAGTGTGCTGCGTGGGGGGAGCAGCGCCGCATTCTGGCGGCGGCGGTAGGACCTGACTTGTCGCTGCCGAGCGTGGTCTCGGCCATGCTCGGCAGCGAACAGGCGTGGCGAGCGATGTCCTCCTTCTGCGAGGACGTCATCTCGCAGAAGGAGGAGGCGGAGAGGGCCCGCGAGGCAGATCCTCAAAGTGGCCCTCTCCGCCAAAGGAGGACAGGCGGGAGGAGGCGGCGATTCGCCCAACTCCTCCCGCCACCGTAGCCGGACCTGAGGGGGTGGGCCGGGGGGCCCATCTCCTCATTGCACAGGTCCGGCGGACGAGGGGGGACAGCCGGTGTGTACCCGGTCTGTCCCTCTATAGGTAGGAGCCCGGCGGTCACCTTCCGCCGGGCGGACCGTGGGGGCGGCTCTTCAAGGTTGATTAGCGTGAACGATCCCTTGCCGCCCCCACACAACGGTCTGTCGGTACACCGTGGGGTTTTAGTCCGTGCGAGTCGGACATAACCCACTCTCTCCCCCGGGAGGGCGGGTATCCATAAGGGATTTCCCCACGTTAAAAAAAAAAAAAAAAAAAAAAAAAAAAAAAAAGGTTTGTGAATCTAAAATTAAAATAAATCAGTTGAGGTGTATGCAGTTTTTTTTTCTCGAACTGACCACGCTATTGACCTAGCAAGGTCTTAACAGCTTCACCGGACTACTGTTTGCAGTTACTATGTTGTATTTATACTAATATTATAATGAGTGGTAAAGTTTTGTTTTCGAGGAATGCTTGGTACCTACTACTGGTCCGATTTCAAAAATTCTTTCACTGTTAGAAAGGTATATTATCCCAAGTTCAGTATCTCAGTAAAAAAGGTGGTTTGTATGTCAAAAGTAAAATAAATGTGACCAAATTAAAATTGAATGCAGATTTCACGTATACTTTACAAATTCTTATAAAACAAACAACTAAAACAAAATGGAAATTTAATGTAGATAAAGTTCAACTTTTACAGTATGTTACGTGATGAAGTTACAAGGGGTACTGGGAAGACATTTATCGGCAATATATGTAAGTTAGTTTTGATCTTCACTTTGATGACACTACTTTAGGTAATGCTGCGAACAGATTCTAGGCTTATTTTAAAAGATTTCTCACATACCAACTGGGTATATGTTTGAGTGAGTCCCTGGATAGTTTGGATTCACGATTGGAAGTGCTGGATAACGCTGCAATAGGGTTTTAGGTTTTTTAAGATTATTTGCGTTTAAAAATATAATTGAAACCGGTAATAACCGATTTGGTGCAGACGAAGTTGCACGGGTCAGCTAGTACTTTAATAAAAATGAATATTTTTTTGTACAAAAATTTTAGCTAGCTCTTTCTCTGGGATAACTTAATTGATCAGTTATCGAGTGGGATGAATAATGATTAATTACTAAAATGACTATTAAAAAATAGGGGTTGGTGTTAGAAGGGTGAAAATTCAGGGTTGTATGTATTTTTTAATGCCTCCTTATAACAAAATAAAAATAAAAAAAATTGTCCAAAAAATAAAAAATTAATATTAGGGGTGGACAACCCTTATCACTTAGGCGTATAAAAATAGATAGTAGCCGATCTCAGACCTACTGAATGTGCATATAAAATTTCATAAAAATCGGTCAAACCGTTTCAGAGGAGTATGGTAACTAACATTGTGACACGAGAATTTTATATATAAGACTAGCGGGCCCGGCAGACGTTGTCCCGTCCTGAGCATGAAAAAATCCTTGACAAATTATATACTAAAATGTCCCTCATCAATCACTCTATCCATCGGTGAAAACCGCATGAAAATCCGTTCGGTAGTTTTTGAGTTTATCACGAACAGACAGACAGACAGACGCGGTAGGGGACTTTGTTTTATACTATGTAATGATTAAACTATTTCTAAATAATATTTATAATGGTGGAGTTATTTAATAGAGAAAATAATTCAATGATCAATGTAAATTATTTATGAAAACCTGGTGTCATTTACAAAGAAATATTAGGTAATTTAACTTTATTGATTGTTGTACTGGAGCGTGTAAATCATGTAATCACATTAGTCATGAAGGATTTCATGTATCACTGTTAATTTTCACATGACATGCAGAGTCATTTGTCATATAATATATTCAAAATTCCTTTTATATATGATACTGATATTAGAAGTTGTAGTGATTTAGTGGTTTGACGGGTGGAATATCATTGCGATGTCCACAGGTTAGAAACCCGGCATGTACCAAAGGACTTTTCACAATTCGCATACATTTACTAATTAAAATTGGTAACAGTGTCGGCTGACGGTGAAGAAAAACATCATGAGGAAACCGAACCTCAGAAATATTCTTGTACTACTACTGTATATGGGAAAACAAAGAACTGTGGATTTGTCAGAACTTTAAACCGCCAATACGTCGTGGGCTGTCGCGGGGTGATTATGCCCATACCTTCCTTCCGGAAGAGGCCTATAGCCCTGCAGTGGGACTCTTACAGGTGATGATGATATGATACAAGTGTGAATTCACTTCGCTACATATAAATTTACAGGATTTATAACTTTGCTTTATGCTTTTAATGAAATTTTTATAAATGTGTAATTTTATGTAACTTTACAAAAAATACATGTCTATTAGGGGTGTGCGAATATCGTTCGAATCGAATATTTCAAAAAAATTCGAATAATTCGCGAATTAATGAAATATCTCTGGATTTTCAATTGTTTCTATTTAAATTCTTTTAAATCGTGTACCGAAATATTCTACTGACGAATAATATACTTTTCTTTTAAAAACCAATTATCCAGAGAATACAATTGCTCGTTTTGAAATGTTAAATTTATATTTGAATATTGAACATAAGAAACCCTGAATTGAAAATACTCGAAAATTCACTAATAATTTAATAGTTTACGAATAACTCGGAAAAAAAAATTCGAATTATTCGAAAATTTTCCAATTATTCGGGAACTTTCGAATTATTCGATTCGACACTCGAATCGAATATTAACATTCGATTCGGAACGAATAATTCGTATTTAAACGAGTAATTCGTTCGAATTATTCGCACACCTCTAATGTCTATAATAAATATATAATCAAGGTGATAATAATCATCACATAAAATATCACATTTATAATTTCATTTATTTTTAAGAAAATAATAGTGATTAATGAATACAATTTCACTGTTTTTTTATACTTTCTTAAGTTAAATCAGAATGTGTTCTTAGATGGTAATCACGCTACACCTAGAGAGGGACTGGCTCCCCTAGAGCAGCTGTCGGGACAACCAACAGGTGCCAGGCAGCAGATTTTCAGTACTTAGAACAGAAGAACCATAATAGAAAAGCTATGATTTGCATGCTTAAATATTGTGAAATTTGTCGTTTTCTGTGATTTCAATAAGCAGTAAACATATTTAGATATCGGTGAGTATAGAAAAGGTAACGTTGTGGTTAGGTACTGCAACACTTCGAGTCGTACCGCGATATCCGCGAGCTGAGCGCTCTCCGCGACCGCGTGCACGCGATACGAACGGAACTAGCTCAGCAGATATTGGCCGATTTCAAAAGTGCATTTACTGGTACGTACAGTCACTTCAATTGTATAATTATCTAGGTTTTTTTTCTGAAACTCTGCTTTTAAATATTTGACGCAGCCTAATAGTATACATTAGTAGATAGATTTTTATCGAAGTAATTAGAATGAAGAGTACATGATGATGTTGATGAGTGTGGTAGCGTTTGTATGTGATGTGACGAGTGTGGATGAAGTGAAGAGGCAGTGTCCGCAGGAGGCGCGAAGGCGGGCGTCCCGCACCGCACGCTGGCGGAGGCGTGCGGCGTGCTCGACATACTGGAGCCGCGCGTGAAGCAGGAACTATTGAAGTGGTTCATTAACATGCAATTGCAGGTATCCTATCCTACATTCTGCGTTCTTTATTAAATATACTATATAAACAGGGTTACAATAAGTGACGATTGGTTTTTTGAAACGTAATGCGATTTTTTATGATACTCGACCTATTATCAACTCACGATGGTCGTCTCTGTGCTGGATATAACAGTTTGTGTTCTTTGCATTGCAAAGGACTATTATAAAAACTCTTTTTTGGCCCTTTAAACCCAATACTGGGAGATCTTTTCATCAATTGTCTTGATCCCTTGTGTATGTTACAAAAAAATTAAAGCGGTAAATGAATATTTATACGATATAAAAACATAATTTTTAACAGCGGTGCGTCACAAATAAACGTCCTTAAGGTCACGTGACCACATGTGACGTCATCCTTCTGTAAAGATAACTTACTTTTTATTGTTATACTAGCTGTGCCCACGACTTCATCCACCTGGAACCTGATGTACAAAACAAAGACTAATAAAGTCATCTCAACGTATTTAGTCCATTCGCTTATCTACTTTTATCTCATACTTAAATCGCGGCGCCATTAAAATTATAATATCTTTTGATAGAGTGGACCGATTTTAATGAAACATTTTAATGAAACAAAATCTAAGTTACTCCCGAGGATTTTTTTATATTGTGTTTTATTGTGAACCCAGTACTTTAGCAGTGATGCGTGTTCATACAAATAGACAGACAGACAGACAAACATTTCTAAAAATGATTGAAATGTATTCCATTACTTATTCCTAGACACCTGCAACAATTTTTTTTTCACGAAAATCGAAAAAGTACAGTCACGTTAGATTTACATTCTTATTATATGTATAGATTTGTGACAATCAATCTTCCAAATTATTCCTGCTATTGTCGAGTGTAGATAATAATATTACAAGTGTCTTGTGATAATTTCAATATTCTAAGAAGATGGTGACTCCCTTGTTAAAACTTTCCAGGGAGTTTCTGTGGCATCTCATCATTCATGTTCCGTGGTATTATTTCCCATCCAGTTACTTCACTTGTGCACAATAACCGAACTATATAACGTAAAATACCACCAAATATTACACAATATAGAGTGAAATAACACAAGATTATGAATAAAATATGAAAGCCACTAGATGACAGACTTAGATCCCGCCAAAAACGTAACAAAAGTTATGTATTATTTTTTAACCGACTTCAAAAAAAGGAGGAGGTTATCAATTCGACTGTATTTTTTTTTTTATGTTTGTTACCTCATAACTTTGGACTGGGTGAACCGATTTTGATTATTCTTTTTTTATTTGAAAGCTGGTACTTCCCGTGTGGTCCCATTTCAATTTGGTCCAGTTCCGACAACGGCATCCAGTGCATAACCGTATAAGTTTTAAATTTGCATTAATTATGTAAACGACAAATAGACGAATAACTCAATATCACGCTTAACCGATTTACGATGATTAATTTTTTACTTGCGAATAGGACGTACTTCAAGAGGTAGTTTGATGAGAATTTGGTTAGGTTCTGATCATTGGATCCGATGACATAAGTAAGAAAAATTTAGCAGTAGAAACGAGCTCTACTCCTTAATCTATAAGGGCCAGCAACACATCTGTGTTTCCTCTCGTATCGCAGGTGTCCATGGGCGGCCGTGATCACTTACCATCAGGTGACCCGTATGTTCGTTTGCCACCAATATTATAAAAAAAACTACTTCAATTACTTAGGAAGCCTATTGTGCTTATGTTCGTTGCTGTGTCGCAACATGACGCAAGCATTGTAGTTAGCATTACTTAAGGTGTATTATGTGTGAACCGATGGTAGCCGAGTTGGTGGTATGAAACTATTGCGGATTATTGATAAGCTTGCGTTCGTACCAAACGTTAGTTATTGTATAACTAAGTTAAACCATGTCGCATAACATACCGATAAGTTACTATCCGCAAAAATGCGCATATTTCAATAGACTTAAGTCATATATGTACGGAGTTCACGGGCACTTCTAGTAAAAGATATTATTCTACATTAATTTTGGAAAAATAAAGTAAATTTTCAAAAAAAGTATTAACCGACTTCAATTTGCAATCAAAAACTTTTAAGGCACTAAAAATCGGAAAATGAATAGTTTATAAATAACAAATTAAATAATAACATATTTGGTGAATGGATATAGCTACGAAATATGGAAGCAAAAAAAAATAAGTAAATTTATATTCGACCTCGTCTCTGTAATATTTTTATAATTATTATATTTTGTGTTTGCCGACTTCCAATGTTTGTTTCGGTAGCACACATATTCATATGTTTTATTTAATTTGGCTAATTTGACAAACTATTTATTTTCGGGTATTTTACTGCCATATAGCTTTTGATTGAAATTATAGCGGTTGAAATATTCTATTTTCTTTGTCCGCGGCTTCATCCGCATTGCTATTTCCAAAATGGTTGGATCGATTTTCACAGGGTGTTCACTGGTAGATTGCAAACCTCATAAAAAGTAATTTAGACTTTTTATTCGCCTTCGGCCGCAGTGGAATATCCGAAATGCTTGAACTGATTTTCACGGGACTTTCACTGGCAGATAACTAACTAATGAGCTATTTTATTTTAAACTAGCGGGCTCGGCAGACGTTGTCGCGATAATAAAAAAAACCTTGACGAATTATACCTAAATCTTCCCCATGAACCGTTCTACCTACTGGCGAAAACGGCATGAAAATCCGTTCTGTAGTTTTTGACTTTATCACGAACAGATACGTGTGCATTCGTTCGTGTGAAATTGATAAAAAATAATTTGTTTACTGTAAACAAGCGCGTGAGCCGTGCGCTGTACTAGATTCCAAGAATAAATGTATGTAATTCGAATTATATAATCATTTTGTTCAATTTGGCGGCCATTTTTTTTTATTTACCGCGTATGCATGTACATAACTCAGTGATTATAGTAACGTATAAGAATAACACAATTATATCGACAATATGGGCATGTTATATCTATATAATAAAAGATTTAACACATATTGTTCTATCACGAATACCTGACAATTCTACCTGAGAATGGTAAACTCCGCCTTACGGTGCCCCTCTCTACTTTATACGGCGCACACTTTGGGAACCTCTGCAATAGTTGGAAAGTTCCCAGGTACTTAAAAAGTACCAGCTAATCACTTACTCTAATAATGTTTTGCGCCAAACCAGATAGTATCCATATATTTCCTTAATTTGGACACGTTGAAGAGGAGTTTCGGTGTATTCAGGAGTACCAGCACCTGTTCTCGGCGGAGCAGGAGTGCGCGTGGCTCTCGCACGTGGAGCGGCGCTACGCGTGGCTCAAGCGTCACTTGCTCAGCTTCGAGGACTCGCTGGGGAACATATTCCCCCACCAGTGGGCCCTCAGCGAGAACATAGCGAAGCAGTTCTGTAAGGTACGAACTCAAATCCTTATATGATATATTACGCAAAAATATTTTTTCACCGGAACGATCCATAGATCTTATACCAATTTATAAACTGTTATCAGTTATTCTCCTGTCGAGTAATATACCGGTTATTATAATTTGTAATAATAGTAGGATAATGAAATGCCTTTTGTTTGTTTGTTTGCATTGCAACTTTCAGAGTGAGGACCCTAAACTGTTGTCCTTTTCATGCCTAGTTTTTGTGCCACTTGCTCCCACGGTGCGATGACACCAGCCGACTATTATAATCTATAGCAGAGTTATCGTTACAGTATAACATCAGTTGGTAATATTACTACGCTCAATTACTTTTTAAATAGAATCACATTTTTGAAGTTATACTTCTTTAGGCGCGTTATGAAAAAATGATGAGAGTGAAATTTTAAGACTGTGACACAAAATTAACAGTATGAAGCTGTCTGCAAACCGGCACTCTGAAGTTAGCTATAGTCAACATTTTCTCAAATGTGCATACTAGATGGCGCTAAATTTAATTATACTCAACCTGTAAGGTAAAAATATAATTTTTTTCTACAAACGTAGATTAAGGCGAAAGATAAAATTTTTGAACAGATTGTTATCTTGTTACGCCAAAGAAGTATAACTTCTAACGCGTGTACATAAGTACACACACACTTTTTTTTTTATATTGTATTCTCTTTGTATATTGTATTCTCTTTGTGACTTCTAATCTAAATTTTGAAAGCTATCAACCCTTATTTGTAAAAGTAGCTTGTACATAACCAAGGGTATTCCATCATACATGTGTTCACATTGTGTTCAGGTGGATTCAAGAATGACTTAGGTTCACAATCGGGCCCAGCAAGCAGCAAGGCAGGACAACGTCTGCCGGGCCCGCTAGTAAACATATTTCTATGTTAAACCCGATTCGAGTTTGTTGCCGGCTGTTCTCGATGACCGGGTTGTTTGTCTGAACTGATGGTAGTTTTGACGTTTGAATAAAGTGTTTTGGATTTAAATTTCATGTTGATATGGTGTTTGTATATGTGTATGGGGGTCGCAGGTGACGCGGGAGGCGCTCAGCGCGGTCATGTCTTCGCGTAGAAGTGAGCTCGACGTGAAACTGCTCCTCTACGCGATACAGAACACTTACAATTTCGAGCTACTTCTACACAAGAGATTTACAGGTAACGCGACATTCATTCCATTATTGTAACATATTATTCCGTGATATATAAAAATAAATCAGTTAAATCAAATGGAAATGGAAGGGCCTGAAACGCGCTCTTCAAGGTCGGGCACACAACAGTGATACCCTTGGTGTTGCAATTGTTCATAGGCGACGGTAACCATTCACCATCAGGTGGGCCATCTGCATGCTTGCTGCCTTATGGCATAAAAAAAATCCTGTATGAGTGTTCGTAGTCCTTCTTAGGGCGTTTTCAATTTAAGCGGTTAGTGTCGGAGTGCTGCCGCCGGTTATGTTTTTCATACAAAATGTGTCGAACCGAGAACGGGCGAGCGAGGTCCGTTGGCGGGACGGCAACACCGCGAACGCCATCTGCCTCTTTCTTGATGTACTTACTAGTCAGGAGGGCACATCGTGTTTTGCATCTTATAGAATAAATAACTTTCCCTACTTTCTTATTATGGATGAATAAAAAAAAAGTGTGTGTGTACTTTTTTTCCCCCCTTGATTTTTCTTCTTTCTAACAAATAAAAACTTATAGAAAAATTTTATCGCCCTCTTTTTTTTTTTTTTTAAAAAAAAACAAAAAAAAAAAAAGACGACGAGCGTACTAACATGCGCGACAATATAGAATTTCTATTTTTGAGCTTTTTTTTGGCTTATGGCGGTTCCAGCAGCTTCATACTGTTAATTTTTGTCACAAAAATTAAAATTTCACTCTCATCATTTTTTCATAACGCGCCTAAAGAAGTATAACTTCAAAAATACAAAAATTTATAGACGAAGACGAAATTTGGGAAAGTATATGTAAAAGAATTAATACTTTAAAAAATAAAAATAAAACAGAATAGAATTATCCAGATTATATTTTCTGTAAGCAAATATTTTGATATGAAACATCTATAGGCGAGGGTTACCCTGATTATTAGTGTGGCGAGACGTGGCGACGCGATGCCATGCGCAATCTCTCTTGCCGCACCGAGCTCGCATACCCATAGTGTTGTTTACTACGTTACACATCTATTTCACGTCTGCCAGGCGTCGCATGACGGCTCAATTTTTTTTAACAAGACCGGCACCAACAATAACGCCTCCTCGTCCGAATCCATGGCTCGACCGAATACAAGTATCGGTGGACATCACTACAATACAGTCGGACTGCAACCGCAAGCTACGATTTACACGTTTTAGGTTGTGCTGCTGTCATACGACATCCGCTCATAAATCGGTGTATCGACCGTGCGGCAGCAGCCCGATGCAAATCGTCTAAACTGAAAATGCCCTAAACGCTTAAACGAATTCAGTTGAATCGTTTCTACTTTTGTGGTATCCTAGATTGTTTTTGGTTATAGTTGGAACCGGTAGATGGTACTGAAAATCTAGATTATTAGATTTTTTAATATTCCCAAACTCACATTACCCAGATACAAAAAGGATATAGGCTACCTTTCACTCAGAAAAAAATACTGTACTCAAGTGATTGGTCAAATATACTGTTATGATATGGCAATATAATACTATAATAATTAGCAATAAGTTCCAACACTTTATCACTTTAAATAAATGACATGAGTTCGAACAGAGCTCCGCACGCTACGACGGTGACCGCTCCTTGTATATACCGTCGCTGTATTACTTACTACCCGACATTTTCATTTATTTACAACAATATTATAATTTATCTTGGATGAAAAACACAACTGTCTCAAATATGTCAGGGTGTGCATAAGTTGTAATTGCAATCCAAATAATAAATAATGCTCTCTAACAATCCAGTTTATCATATAACATTAACACTGGCGACGTTGTGGGCAAAACTTAGATTTTGCGGGGTGGTAGGGTGTCTGTACCCGACTGGATCGCGACCACCGTACACCAGGTGGAACACCCGCCATAGTGGCACGTTTGGGCGTGTCGCGTTCCTGGGATCAGCCGGTGTATATCCAGCAACCGGGGGGGGGGCTGTCCCTGACTGGGTCGTTTTCAGGCCGGCATGACAGCGGCGACCGGCGATAGATAGCATGTCTTTCGGTGGTCGCCATTGTTTTTGGATTGTACTGTGCTTACCATCAGGCACAGTACAGTCACTTTGCCGAGCTACAATAAAAAAAAAAAAGGTTTCAAATAAATAATAAGTAGAGAACCTCGTCATTATATTTGTGTTCAAAACAGTAATAAATTATATAAAACTATAGTATTGTTGAAGGTACTGATCTGCGAAGTGACAACGTCGATATAAACCTGAAGCAAAACTCTGAGGCCGATGTCAAAGATGTGAGTTAAATCCTAAACAGTTATCTCATACGCTAACATGTTTCCTTATGACTTAGAATCATATTTTTGATTAAAGTTAACCCCTAAACTGTCCAAAACCATAATGACTTAAACCCCATACATACAAATCTAGACCTTATGGTGCACTGATCAATTTTTGGTAGGAAAGGTTTAAAAAAATACCGTATATATTATAAAATTTCAATAAACTTGAACAATAAAAAATTATGTAAACTAAAACTATAATTTCAAAAGATTGACTAGATATTTAGTAAATATTATCCGGTATTTTGGGTTCTGGGTTTTAAAAAATCAACCGAAGTGTTGTCCAACACTTTGAACTGTCCAATCCTAAGAACCGTTTAGAACTAATCAGTATTTTGTTATTGAATCTTTAGTGAATTTGGTACGAATTGTCATTCACATAAGTTTGTTTTTATTAATTTAACAACAAAGCTTAACGATACATACTTCCTTTTGATATTGTGTTTATTTCCAAGCAATATGATAGCAGATTAGAAATTTCCTAGCAATTCTAAAGTTTTATGTAACAATACTCGCACCATCATGAAAATATACAATATAATATATCAGTCGTCTATACTAATATTTTTTTTTTTTTTTAATTTTTTTTTTTTTTTTTTTTTTTTTTTTTTTTTTTTTTTTTTTTTTTTAAATTTTTATATATGTTTCGCCCCCCTTTCCCCCTTTTTTTTTCCTTTTCCCCCCTTTTCTTTTTGGTGTTTTTCTCTCATTTTTTAATACCCTTCCCCTCCCCCAGATTTTTCTTTTCTCATATTTTTTTTTACCCTTTTTTTTCAATCCAGTTTTTTTTTTTTTTCTATTTTCTTTTTGTTTTTTTTTTGAATATATTCCCCCCTTTCCTCCCCCTCCCCCCCCCCCCCCCTCTCTTTCCCCTCCCCCCCCCCCCCCCCCCCTTTTTTTTTTTTTATTCCCCTAAAAAAATTTATCCCGAGAAAATTTCCTTTT
Source organism: Antheraea yamamai (assembly GCA_036509395.1). Taxonomy (NCBI): domain Eukaryota; kingdom Metazoa; phylum Arthropoda; class Insecta; order Lepidoptera; family Saturniidae; genus Antheraea; species Antheraea yamamai. The sequence continues at coordinate 12,085,406 of AP028425.1, forward strand.
AAATTTTTTTCCCCCCCCCCCTTTTTTTAAGGATATAACTCCCCCTTAATTTTTTTGTGATTTTCTTTAAATAAAAAATACATAAAAAAATTTTTAAATTTTTTATCAAAACAATTTATAGGAAACAATTATAAAGAGGTAAAGTTTGTGACGTTGTCTCTGGATCTGACGGTGGTAGTTTTGACGTTCATAAGTGCCTTCTTAGGGCCTAAATTGAATAAAGTGTTTTTGAATTTGAATTTGATCTACTAAACCGATTTTGAAAATTCTTTTACCAATAGAAAGCCACCTTATTTGTGAGTGTCATATGCTGCTATATATTAACCTGAAAAATGAAAAGACTTTTTTTGTGGTCGGATTTGCAAAGTAAGTTTGAGAAACAATGGACGAATGAAAAAGTTTCTTACGAACGCTGCCTTAATGATGAGAGATATATAATTGAGTTCTATAGAAAAGTTGTAGAGCTTGATAATGCCTACAAAAAAGTCAACATATGTCTAACTTTTATATTTAAGTCACAAAAAGTTGTTTTTTTTTTGTAAGTGTTTACCGCTCAACAAAGTGGGCACGGGTCAGCTAGTATTACAATAAACATGCATAGTCTACCTCATGAGTTGTGAGCAAGAAATGATAATATAAAATCACTAATATATGATGATGCCACTCACTATCCCAGTTGCGCATATAATACAAGCCACAGTGCAGCATTCATACTGATAGATGTAGAGACTAGTGGGTGTCTTCAAAACACATACATAAAAAAATACACAAATAGAAAGGTACTTACTCCAAAAATTATATTTCCAACTAGCACACTAGGATAAACTTTATTTTAGCAGACGATTTCTTTTAAAGTTAAATTACAATAGAACATACAATTCCAAGGAATAGATGATGAAACATGTGTGTGTTTGTAATTATTATAATATATATTATATTATAATTGGATTAATAACCAAAAGTTTATGTTTTTAAACTTAGATCTGAGTGTATTAAGGTTGTTCTCATGACTCGTGGCGGATCGTTATTCCATTGAAGTTATAAATTATAGCTGAAGAGTTTTTGATGGGTTTTTTAGTCTCTGTTATTTGACTCTATATTTTGTAATATTGCTGGTATTTTACGTAATATAGTTCGGTTATTGTGCACTAGTGAAGTGGGTGAAAAATAATACTATAGAGAGAAAAACTCCCTGGAAAGATCTAACAAGGGGGCCACCATCTTGTCAGAACATTGAAATTGAAACAAGATACTTGTAATATGTACTATTCTACATTGGCAGTAGTAATCTGGAAGATTGGTTGCTAAAAATAAATAAATAGAAAAAAGTTACAATTAAGCTTAGAATGTGAAAGCGAGTGGTATGTGGACAGGAAGTACACTTAGATCTGAGCGTATTACAGTTGTGTGGGTCATTATTCCCTTGGGGTTATCAATTCCGGAATCGCTTATCAAAATCAAAAACACTTTATTCAATGTAGGTCCTAAGAAGGCACTTATGAACGTCAAAACTACCACCGGTTCGGAAAACAACTCAGTCATCGAGAAGAACCGGCAAGAAACTCGATCTGGTTTAACTTTTTAATAAACATATATAATACTAGCGGACCGGGCGGACGTTGTCCTGCCTTGACAACAAAAAAAATCCTAAAAGTCGATCGCAGCGCCACCTGCCGGGTCCAATTGTGAATCTAAACCATTCTCGAATCTCCACGAACACACACAAAAAATTTCATCAAAATCGGTCCAGTCGTTTAGGAGGAGTTCAGTCACATACACACGCACACAAGAAATATATATATTAAGATTTAGAATATATTAGGTACATGTCACAAACGTTTTTAATGGATGCACAGAGATGAGTCAATTCCAGACATCATCATCGTTCACATATTGATCCACTCTATAATAGCTTTTTGACACCAAAACCCGCTTGACACGGTGCTTAAATTCGCAATTTGGCAAATCGGTAATATCCTTTGGGATTTTGTTGTATAATCTAACACTATTTCCCAAAAAACTGTTACTGGTTTTACTAAGTCTAAAACATGGGACAACCAGTTTGTCACAGTTTTTAGTATTTAGACTGTGCCGGTTTTTTTACGAAATCTAGCTTTTCAAGGTTATATTAAATTGTCAAGAATGTATTGGAATCGAAATCTGGATTCGGGTACATTATCGACTGGCTGTGTGGGAACCGTTTACTTCGAGAAATGTTCTTGTAGTACCATTGTATATGGCAAAATATAGAACTGTAGTTTTCGGAGTTTGAAATTACCAATACGTCGTGGGTTGACATCACTATGCTCATATCTACCTTCGGGAAGAGGCCTGTGGTCCAGCAGTAGGGCGCTTACAGGTCGTTATGTACTAGATGAATTATTGTAGCAATTCGAGATCTGCCGATGAATATCTAATGACAAAGCTGGCCAAGCTGGGCTGGGTAGGGTGTCTGTACTCAACTGCATCGCTACTCATGGATGTATATATAGACACATGGTGATATAGCTGTCTCAGTGACTGACTATTTTATCGTGTTTAGGTATTGGGCAGGCCAGCATAACAGCAGACAATTGGCATTGAATTACCGAAATCTGAATGATCACCGCTATGTATTACTAGCGCTGTGTTATCACCAGGTAACATCCGATTAGCTTAGTTTGCACTGTGATAGCAAGTGTTATGCGGGCAGAGAGGTGAGGAGGTGGGGGTGGGGGGCGGCGGGTCCCCGTGGGGGGGACTCATCGGCGGGTGCTTCGAGCCGTACCTCTCTCTCTACATCAACAGCCTCGACGCGAACCTGCGCTCCCTCATCGACCGGTTCGTACAGGTCAGTACTTTACCTATGTTTACCAGTGTAATGTTAGGAGTTTGAGTTAAATAAATGAATACTTAGCTAAATGTCAGCTATTAACATTATAAAGCAGCATGCTCACACATTACATCTGAGGGAGAATACATTTGAGCAGATGCTTGCACGAGTTTACTTTATAGAAAAACGGTAAAGGGGGGGGTTTTTTATTTTTTTTTTCTTTTTAAAAAAAAAAAAAAAAAAAAAAAAAAAAAAAAAAAAAAAAAAAACCACCCGATTTAGGTTTTTTTTTTTTTTTTTTTTTTTTTTTCATTAATAGCGGTTAACAGCACTTCATCTTTTTTTTTTTTCACAAAAATTAAAATTTCACTCTCATCATTTTTTCATAACGCGCCTAAAGAAGTATAACTTCAATAACTTGGGTGGAAGCAAACTCATTTATTGAAATAATGGTAACTACCTACATACATGTGTCAATGCTACACTTTGTATATTAATTATTATCATTCTGAAGGTTGTTTATGAGATACATTCTATAGAAAACTGCACGTTTCTAGTACTAGTACTCTGGAGAAGTGATACCCACTTATGGTTGCACAGTGCCATTAAAAAAAGCAGTAACCACCCAGAGATCTACAGACCATAACCAATCATTGCTGTGATACCGTACTGCAAGGCTATACACTGGCCCGTTCTGAAGTACAACAAATAAAAGTTACTTTAATTGATTTATTAGCTTCTGCATGTTGATGATGACCTAATTCGGTATAGATACTCTCTGTTGCGTCTTATTAAAGTTTATACCTATACCCGTTGATCCTGGAACGTAATATGCCTAAATTTATGTCGTATTTGCCATACGCATATTCCCTTTTGGACCTAAAAGAGCACGTGTAATTAAAATAGCAAGGCTCTTTAAGAAAATGCATGCTTATCACAGTCTATTGTGGTGTTTGGGGTCATTCAAGTATATTAATTATACTAATTACGTAATTCTTTAACCTAATTAGGTTAAGTTAGTACGTAGGCATTAAAGGGGAGGGGGGAGTCCTTAATTTGTTTATTTTTGATGGAGGGTCTGGGTTGTGATTAATGTCAGCAATATTTATTATTTACTTTTTTGGATATTATAAAGCTGGAAAGTTTCTTTCTTTGCTTGCTTGAACGCGCTAATCTCAGGAACTACTAGTCCGATTTGAAAAATGCTTTCAGTGTTAGATAGCTCATTTATCGAGGAAGGCTGTAGGCTATATCATTGCGCTAAGACGAATAGGAGTGGAGTACCAATAACGAATGTTACAAAATCGGGTATTTTTCCTTTTGAGAGCGTCCGCTGTGTGGTAGCCCAAAGTAACTATTACACGCGGATGAAGTCGCGGGCAGAAGCTAGTTAGTTAATATAATAGTTTAACATAGTGACCCCATCGATATGTATATCAGAGTGTCAGGGCGTGGTCACGTAGCCATGTTCTTACGGCCTTGTGCCCGGAGACAGCGCTTTGCCCACCTGGCTACTGCGTCCTCTGCGTCAGCAGTTTACTTGATAGCGCTCAGTATTAACACGCTACGTATAAACGGTTACGTAAGCATGAGTGGGGGAGGAGGGTAAGAGTTTTGCTTATTTTTGCAGACAGAAATTACAAAAATTCTGCATACGTTATACTTGAATGGCTCCTTTACAAAATACCATAACTGGGAAACAATAGGAATATTTGTGATGATCCAGGACGCCAAGTCGAACGTAGCCGACACGAGCGCCAGCAGCAGCGGCGAGGGCGCCGTCATATCGAGCTGCGCCGACCTGTTCCTCTTCTACAAGAAGTGCCTCGTGCAGTGCGCGCGCCTCACCACCGGCGAACCCATGCTGGGTGAGACATATACTTATAGCCTGCATTACTCCACTATATTCCATACAGTCATGTATTCTTACATCTATAATTAATCGAATGCTCTTTTCAGTATGGTAAAAGAAGTTTACAAAACGATCTACAATGTATACAATAATTCGTTGTGGTATTAGTTTTCTCCTAGATTTGGTTTTAGTTGCTTCTTAAATAGAACTATCATTGTTCACACGTCAGTAGGCTTATATCATTACATAGTATAAAATAAAGTTCCCTACCGCGTCTGTCTGTTTATCTGTTCGCAATAAACTCAAAAACTACTGAATGGATTTTCATGCAATTTTCACCAATGGATAAAGTTATTCATGAGAAACGTTTTGGTATATAATTTGTCAAGGATTTATTTTTAATCAGGGCGGGACAACGTCTGTCGGGCCCGCTAGTAATATAATAAAAATAAAGGGTGGATGTCTCTAGAAAGTAATAAAAATTTGATTTATCTTATTATATATACATATTATATAATAATTTTATATAAATACAAAAATAATCACTACATATTACAAAACAAAGTCCTTTGTCACGTCTGTCTGTCTGTTCGCAACAAAATCGAAAATGACGTATTTTTATGCGGTTTTCACCAGCAGATAAAATGACTCATGAGGAAGGTTTAGGTGTATAATCAAGTTTTTTTTTATTATCAAGACAGGAAAACATCTGCCGGATCCCCTAGTATAAAATTAAATAAGAAGCGTAGTTCTAAAATATGTGTTTTTAGAAATTGGTTTTTCGCTTACTCAGCACTGCAATGTGTTTCCACGCATTTACGAATCACCACACTACTATATTTATTATTATGAGTTTGTTCGTAATGTTCACAGAGAATTCGAGATTATTCGATTATTCGAGAGAAATGATACACTCTTGTAGTAAAACTCGTAACGATATGAAAACAAGTTAAATACATTTATTTATTTTATACTCTAATTTATACTAATATTATAAAGCTGAAGAATTTGTTTGTTTGTTTGGTTGAACGCTATGATCTCAGGAACTACCACTCCGATTTGAGAAAATCCTTCTGTTTTAGATAGCTCATTTATCGAGGAAGGCTTTAGGCTATATATCATCACGCTAAGACTAATAGAAACAGAGCACCAATGAAAAATGTTTCAAAATCGGGCACTTTTTTCCTTTCGAGAGATATAGTTAGCGTTAGTGTTATATATGTTGCCATGGTAACGTGGTAAGTTTCTATCGCAAACATTATCAAAGTTTATTTTGTTTTCCTATGCAAAACGTTTATACTACTTTTATTTCCAATTTTTTATTTGTTCTCTATTACGTATTATAAAAATAAAGTTTGTGTATGTACAATTAAAATAACAACTTTTTGATGAACGGATATGGCTACAAATGACCAAAAAAAAATTTTTTTTATACTTTGTCTATATTTTTATATTATTATATTTTGTCTGTTTGTTTGTTTGTTCCGGGTAATCTCCAAAACGGCTGGACCTATTTTAACGGGAATTTTACTTTTTACTGCCAGAAAGCCGAAATTATAGCGGTTGACATATTCTATTTTAATTGTCCGCGGCTTCGTCCGCATTGCTATTTCCAAAATGGTTGGACCGATTTTCACGGGATATTGACTGGTAGATTGCAGACCTCATAAAAAGTCATTTAGGTGTTTTTTCAGCTGCAGTGGAATATCCGAAATGCTTGAATTAATTTTCACGGTACTTTCACTGGCAGACAACTAACTAATAAGCTATTTTATTTTAAGGTAGTGGGCTCGGCAGACGTTGTCCCGCCCTGATAATAAAAAGAAAACCTTGACAAATTATACCTAAACCTTTCCCATGAACCGTTCTACCTACTGGTGAAAACGGCATGAAAATCCGTTCTGTAGTTTTTGACTTTATCGCGAACAGATAAACAGACAGATCAGAGGACTTTGTTTTACACTATGTTGTGATGAACTGTTACCTATGCATTCGATCGTGTGAAATTGATCAAAAATAATTTGTTTACTGTAAACAAGCGCGTGAGACGTGCGCTGTACTGGACTCCAAGAATAAATGTATGTAATTTGAATTATATTATCATTTTGGTCAATTTGGCGGCCATTTTGTTTTATTTACCGCGTTTGCACCTACATAACTCAGTGATTATATCAACGTATAAGAATAACACAATTATATTGACAATATGGGCATGTTATATCTATATAATAAACAATTTAACACAAATTGTTCGATAATGTATAGTTTAACATTTTCATTACCTACTTTCTTATATAGTGTTAGTGAGCATCGAGGGTGGTATATAGTAGGTTAAAGTTCCAGGTATGCTGCTGATGATAAATCCCATCCCATTCGATATACTATTCGTATTCACATATCTAATGTACACGTAACATGTTACAGTAGATGGCGTGCGTGTCGTAGTTACAAATGTTTTTGAAAAAGCATTTCTGTAATGTACACACCTAATTACAATTTTACATTTCTTTAATACATTTACAAAAAACGCGTGCGGAGCCGCGGGGGACAGCTAGTAATAGATATTTGAGATAATTGATGGAGAACTTCATGTGTATGTTACTAATAAGGAACATAAGTATGTCAGTACGAATTATTTACTGACAATAATTATAATACTGATTGCGGTCTTTTGATAACAACTATTTATTATCGTGTACTGTATTGAAACATCTTGCGAAATGAATATCAGACCGATGTTCGAGTTCGGTATGATTTTCGTAGTAGCGGTGGCCAACGCCGCGCCCACTGACACAAGTGCGCCCAAGGTTCATCTGTAATGCGTCTGCTGCAAGATTTCCAAACTAATAATTAAAAAATACCACTTTTTAAACACCTACCCACCTAAAAAAATCACTTTAAGGAAACATCAACCATTTACATATCTATACAGAAAATAAAAATGAAGTGTCTGTATGTAATATCAGAATAACATTTTTTTACTGAGGGTATGAAAGTACTTAGTCTGGCCATAAATACTATTACAATTAAAAATAAACAAAACATTATATTTGAATTTGGAATCTGTCATTTTTATATGATTATTCATTGAGTTTTCTCATTTTGGCGCCAAATTTGGTGATAAAGAGAACCGAATCGCTGCGATTGCATTACACAAAGTAAGTATGGAGCCAAATACATGCACTTGGTATTAGTAAAATGTTTGTGTACCGGGCTATTAATAGGTACAATGAGACCTCCTCTGTTTGTGACAGAAAAAGATCTGGACGTCCACGTAGTGTTCGTACGAGAAAAGTGAGTCAAAGCAGTAAGGGAAAGAAATCGAAGAAATCCTGTCCGAAAGCAAAACATTTTATCTCGGGAGATGAAGATAGCACCTAGAACCATGTCACGTATTTTAAAAGATGACGTACTGGTCATTTCGTAACTGATAATTTAAAAAAGAATAGGGTGGTAAAATCGAAACAACTACTGAAGCGGTACGAAAAATTTTGTTTACGGATGAGAAAATTTTTACAATTGAGCAACATTCTAACAAACAAAATAACCGTATTTATGCTCAAAGCTCTAACGAAGCTTCCCAATTAGTCGATAGAGTGCAACGTGGGCACTATCCGACTTCAGTGATGGTTTGGTGGGGTATTAGCTATGAAGGAGTGACTCAGCCATACTTTTGTGAGAACAACATCGGCACGAGTGTACCAAGATACCATTCTTGAGAAGGTAGTGAAGCCTCTTAACAACACCATGTTCAATAACCAAGAATGGTCCTTCCAGCAAGACTCGGCGCCGGGTCGTAAAGCTCGGTCTACGCAGTCTTGGTTGGAAACGAACGTTTCGGAGTTCATCAGAGCTGAAGACTGGCCGTCGTCTGGGCCCGATCTTAATCCGCAGGATTGCGATATTGGTCACTTTTAGAGAGTACGGCTTGCTCTAAACGACATGATAATTTGGAGTCCCTAAAACAATCCGTACGATTGGCAGTGAAGAATTTTCCCATGGAAAGAGTGCGTGCTTCTATTGATAACTGGCCTCAACGTTTAAAGGGCTGTATTGCAGCCAATGGAGACCACTTCGAATAAGCTTTTAAATTTTAAATTGTTTTATATTTATATATTAAACTAACACACTGTCAAAGTAATAAATGTTATTTGCAATAGAAAATATTTTTATTCTTTGTTTCAGTATTTATGGCAAGACTGGGTTATACACGCTTCTGATTACAAAAATGCAATTTTTAAATTTTTTGTCGGTTTGTCTGTCTGCTTGTTCCGGGCAATCTCCGAAACCGCTGGAACGATTTTGACGGAAATTTCACTGGGATGCAGCTAAAATTACAGCGACTTACTTAAGCTACTCTAATTTAGACTAGCTGTTAATCACGGCTTCCTCTGCAGTGCTATCTCCAAGACGGTTGAGCCGATTTCCACTGGACTTTCACTGGCAGATAGCTGATCTTATAAAAAGTAATTAAGGCAATTTTAATTTGTACTAGCTGTTACCGTGGCTTCGCCCGCAGTGCTATCTCCAAAATAGTTGGACTGATCTTCACGTAACTGTCACTGACATGTAGCTGATCTTATAAAAAGTAATTCAAGCAATTTTAGTTTATACTAGCTGTTAACCATGGCGTTACCCGCAGTGATATCTCTAAAACGGTTAGGCCGATCTTCACGACACTTTCACTGGCATATAGTTGACCTTATAAAAAGTAATTTAGGTAATTTTAATTTATACTAACTGTTAACTATGGCTTCGCTCGCAGTAGTATCTCCAAAACTGTTCGACCGATTTTCCGGAGACTTGCACTGGCAGACAGCTGACCTTATAAGAAGTAATTTAGGTTATTCTATTTTCGATTAGCTGTTACCCGTGATTTCGTCTGCATGAAATGTGTATGTTTTTGAAAAAGTATTTCTGTGATGTATACACCTACTTACAATTTTACATTTCTGTGATAGATTTTAAAAAAGCGCGTGCGGAGCCGCGGGTAACAGCTAGTAACATATAAGAATATTGTATTGAGTTCAATGACCACTATTTAAATTGTCAAATATTAAAAACTGCTTAGACAGATATAGTTTTATATATTGATTTATATTTATGCAAGATTTCAAGACGTCAGCTCATTCATTGTTTATAACATATAACATTATAATTATTAATAGTAATTTTGAAGATGGAAGGGGTCTTTCTAATAAGATATTAGACCATAAACGTATTACTTATTGACAATATGGGCATATTATATCTTTAAGTCATTGTTTCATTAGTTCCTTATACAGCGTAAGTGAGCACTGAGGTAGTTATATGGTGGGTTAAGGTTCTAAATATGTTGCTGATGAAAACCTCATTTGATATACTGTTAGTATTTATATATCTAATGTATACGTCACATGTTACTGTAAGTAACGTGCGTATCGCGTACTTACAATTATTTTAAAGAGCATTTATATAATAGTACATGGTCTCACAATTTTATATTTCTTTAAGACAATTAAAAAAAAAAGCGAGCGGAGCTGCGTGTACAGCTAGTTAACAATATAAATTATGAATGACAGATTCGTATCTCATGACGATGCAAATCGAAGCGGATTTCATTATACATTTTAACGCGCACCTTTTATAACGCGCGGTGAGAGTTTTTGTAAAAAGGTTGCTAGCACATAAACATGATAATGGAGTTCCAACAAAACAACCATGCGTTCTTCGCGCTGAAAAAAATTACTCATTACGCACTTGCTTTGGAACAGGGTCGCCACCGCTGCTGGTGGAGAGAGTATTTTAGGTGAATACGCATTAATGTGTCAGTCAGGGAATCCAACTAACACTCTGTAGGCGCTGTGACTATTTAAGCGGGCACAGCTTCGCCTTACAATTACTTCGATATAGAAGTGCCCTCCGTTCAACGATATCGTTTGTTTTAAAGGCCGAACTCTGTAATAGAGTGGCGCTAGTGTTAATGTTTCGGTCGCGTCTCGGACGTGATGTAGCGTTACGGGAAGTAGATGACAAATCCGTTTAAATAATTTGAATATAATTTTAGTTAATAAAAATATTATAAAGGTCATATTAGATCATTACAATTAATTACAAATATAGAAATCATGACAATAGTGGATAGCCCGTTGATATGTGATTAATGTTGGTTGTGGGGTGGGTAGAGCTGGCGGGCGTGTTCCAGAAGTACTTGCGCGAGTACGGGCACAGCGTGCTACAGGCCTCGCTACCCTCGGGCGGGGGCGCGGGCGGTGCGGGTGCGGGGGGCGCTACCGCACTGTCCGTGCCGGCGCTCGTCACCAACCTACACACGTTGCTGCGGGACGACGCGCACAACGACACCAGGTACCCCGCACACACGCACACACACACGGTCACATATATACACACAAACATATGTACACATTCTCATATCTACACACCTACACAAACACATGTACACATTCTCATATCTACACACCTACACAAACACATGTATACATTATCATATCTACACACCTACACAAACACATGTATACATTCTCATATCTACACACCTACACAAACACATGTATACATCTTATTCCTATACATTCTCATATCTACACACCTACACAAACACATGTATACATTCTCATATCTACACACCTACACAAACACATGTATACATTCTCATATCTACACACCTACACAAACACATGTACACATTCTCATATCTACACACCTACACAAACACATGTATACATTCTCATATCTACACACCTACACAAACACATGTATACATTCTCATATCTACACACCTACACAAACACATGTATACATTCTCATATCTACACACCTACACAAACACATGTATACATTATCATATCTACACACCTACACAAACACATGTATACATTCTCATATCTACACACCTACACAAACACATGTATACATTCTCATATCTACACACCTACACAAACACATGTATACATTCTCATATCTACACACCTACACAAACACATGTATACATTCTCATATCTACACACCTACACACACGCAAACACACGCACGTCTGCATACTATAATGCTAATTGTAAATAGCTTAGTCTATGTCTAATTATACTTAATTCTTTCGTGCATCCCAATTAATAGTATAAATGCGTAAGTAACTTTGATCGTCTGTCTGTGTCTCACCTTTTCATGACATGACAGTTCAAAAAGATAACCTGGTTCAAAAAACTCTCATTGTTAAAGGATATGTTTAAAAAAGGCACACCAACACTTTAACAACCAACAAAAAACAATACTATGTGTTTTAATGGTAGGTCTTATACGATTCAAAAGTTTATTTTGACACCAAACACACATAATGGTGTAATAAAAAAATTTCTTTGCAGGTTCACCAAGCAGGAGATTACGAAGATCACCAGCGTGATAACCACCTCCGAGTACTGCCTCGAGACAACCATACATCTTGAACAAAAACTCAAAGAGAAAGTCACTCCGGCCCTCTCCGACAAGATAGATCTTACACCCGAGCAGGACCTATTCCACAAAATTATCAACAATTGTATCCAAATGCTCGTCCAGGACCTGGAGATAGCCTGCGAGCCAGCGCTACAAGCGATGACTAAAATCTCCTGGCTGAACTTCTCAAATGTCGGTGACCAGAGCTCATACGTCACTCAAATAATCATGCATCTAAAGAACACAGTACCCAACTTGCGCGACAACTTGTCCTCGAGCAGAAAGTACTTCACACAGTTCTGCATACGATTTGCCAACTCGTTCATACCGAAATTCATACAGAATATATACAAATGTAAGCCGATATCGACGGTTGGGTCCGAGCAGTTGCTTCTGGATACACACATGCTGAAGACTGCTCTGCTCGAGCTGCCATCTATAGGATCTGAAGTTAAAAGACCAGCACCAGCCATGTATACGAAGGTTGTGGTGAAGTTGATGTCGAAAGCAGAGATGATTTTAAAACTGGTGATGGCTCCACTCGATGGAAACATGGAAGGGTTCGTCTCGCAGTTTGTTCAACTTCTGCCGGAGTGCACTTTGGCAGAGTTCCACAAGGTGCTCGATATGAAGGGAGCCAAGTTATCTAAAGCACAGATGAGTGCTCTAGATGCTGTGTTCAGAGAGAGTACTAAAGCTATCGATGTTAAATAAAATTATAGTTTTTTTAATATGCAAAAGTGTATACTTCAGGTTGATATATCATTTCAGTGTGGGTCCAGTTGTATGTTTTATCAGATAGTGATTTAGTTAACTGTGTGCTTTTGAATAGAACATATATGTATCGCTACATTTCAAAATGAGCTAAATATAATTTTCATTTTTAATATAACATGTTTCATTTTTTTAGATTTCCAGTTTTTTTTACACCAAGAACGTGGTTCAAATTTAACCGTTTATAATGTTTTTAGTTTTTTTGTTGTGGTCTTCATGTACAAAATTTAAGTACTTTGAAAAATAACATAAAATATTAGGTATTGTTAAAATTGGATTTTGCTCATTTTGAAATGTAACGACTTAATTAAAAATTAAATAATGGACACTCAGTACAACAGAGATCTGAATCATTTATTAATCACGTTTGTGCAGAAAAGTCTAAGCATAATATTGCCCGGTAAGTAAACTATTTTATACAGAGTAAATGTTTAGAAAACTGCACTATATTTGGACACAAATATCTACAAATTCTCATAATGCGATTCAGAACGCAATATCTTAATTTTTGTTTTGGTCGACATCTTTACAGCATCTCAAGTATCAACTCCTTCGTCACATATTTTATCTATAAACTATTTTAAATGTTAGGGTGGACGTTACTTTGCAATTCTGCTTGGATCGTCCAAAGACAAAAAAAGAATGTCTAAAGATGTGTCAAAATAATATCTTTGCTAATATTTAAAGTATCAATAATAAAAATTGATTCACACATCTATACATATAATAAAAATGAAATGTCTGTATGTAATATCAAAACAAAAAAAATACTGATTGGGTACGAAAGTATACACGCTACTGATAACAAAAATGCAATTTTTAAAAATTTTGTCGGGCTGTCTGTCTGTCTGTTTGTTTCCGGTAATCTTCGAAACAGCTGGACCGATTTTGACGGGAATTTCACTGGCAGATAGCTGAAATTACAGCGGGTTACTTAAACTACTTTAAATTAGACTAGCTATTAATCGCGGCTTCGTCCGCAATGCTATCTTCAGAACGGTTAGACCGATTTTCACGAAACTTTCATTGACAAATATCTATCCTTATAAAAAGTTATTTTTTCTCCTTCCGCTCCCCGCTTCTCCAGGCATAATCTTCTAGATTCAATAATACTCCTTTAAAAATATTTAGGTAATTTTAAATTACACTAGCTGTTAACTATGGCTTTGCCCGCAGTGCTATCTCCAAAACCATACGACCGATTATTACGGAACTTTCACCGACATATGGCGATCATTATAAAACGTATTTTAGTCTATTTAAATTTAGACTAGCTATTAACCGTGGCTTCGCCCGCAATGCTATCTCCAAAACGATTGGACTGATTTTCACGCGACTTTCACTGGCAGATAGCTGACCGTATGAGAAGTAATGTAGGTTATTCTATTTTAGATTAGCTGTTACCCGCGACTTCATCCGCATGAAATTTAGCAAAAATATGTTGTTCACTGTAAACATGTGTGTAAGACGTGCGTTATACTGGACTCCAAGAATAAATATAATTGAAATTCATACATTTGTATCTATGTATGTATTCTGAATTATATTGTCTTTTTGATCATTTTGGAGGCAATTTTATTTTATTTACCGCGCTTTCGTCTATATAACTCAGTAACCATAGTAACATATAAGAATATTGTATCGAGTTCGATAAGCACTATTTAAATTGTCAAATATTAAAAACTACTGAGCCAGATATAAAGTTTCATATCTTGATTTATATTTATGCAAGATTTGAAGACGTCAGCTCATTCATTGTTTATAATTCAACATTATAATTATTAATAGTAATTTTGAAGATAGACGGGGTCTTTCTAATAGGATATTAGACCATAAACGTATTACTTATTGACAATATGGGCATATTATATCATTATCTTTAAGTCATCGTTTCATTAGTTCCTTATACGGTGTAAGTGAGCATTGAGGTAGTTGTATGGTGGGTTAAGGTTCTAAATATGTTGCTGATGGTAAACCTCATTTGATACACTGATAGTATTTATATATCTAATGTATACATTACATGTTGCTGTAAGTAGCGTGGGTGTCGTACATACAATTGTAGAACATTTCCATAATCGTATATGGTCTCACAATTTTATATTTCTTCAATACAATTTAAAAAAAACGCGTGCGGTGCTGCGGGTACAGCTGGCCTTAATAATTTAATTTATATTAGTTATGTTTGTACTGCAACATTCCAGTGTATTTTATAAAAAGTTTGTGATATAATATATATATGATATAATTAATAATAAACTTTTTAAAATACTTACAAACGTATCTTTGTTTTTATTCTTCAATAAAATTATGATTACCTGATCTCTTTTTAAACCTAAAGATGTTGTTGTCAGTTTTTATAGTCATTTCAAGGAAATCCGTCGAGGTAAACATTTAGAATCCAAGTTAAATTGTATCATTTATGAATTCATGTTAGTTACATCACAAGATCGTGTGTGTGTAACGATCAATAATTTAACTTCAAAGGTGTATGTATATACATTTATACATAGGCTAACGGGACGAAATCTGTACATTAAATATTTTAAAGAAAAAATACTCTAGAGTGGCTTAGAATCAATAACATAACACATTTCTATAGTTTTTAAAATTTATAAAAGGCTAACGGGACGAAATCTGTACATTAAAGATTTTAAAGAAAAAATACTCTGGAGGGGCTTAGAATCAATGACAGAACACATTTCTATAGTTTTTAAAATTTATAAAAGGCTAACGAAACGAGATCTGTACATTCTGTGCATTAAAGACTTTAAAGAAAAAATACTCTGGAGGGGCTTAGAATCAATGGCAGAACACATTTCTATAGTTTTAAAAATTTGTAAAAGGCTAACGGGACGAAATCTGTACATTCTGTGCATTAAAGACTTTAAAGAAAAAATACTCTGGAGGGGCTTAGAATCAATGACAGAACACATTTCTATAGTTTTTAAAATTTATAAAAGGCTAACGGGACGAATTTATTTATTTATTTACACTTTATGCGTTAAATACGCAATGGCGGACTTAATGCCTAAGGCATTCTCTACCAGTCAACCATTAGGTGGTGCAGAGATAAATGTTGGTAGGTGTAAAAGGTGAGGTTTTTATGAAATTATGTTTAGCCTATTTAATATTACAATATATAAATAAAATATCAACACCAATATACTACATATATAATACATATATACTACACATATACAATACATACACATAACAACATCATACATAAATATCAATACAATAAATAAAAGTATAGTTAGTCAACATCAAGTACTAAATACAGCATTAACCAGATAATTCTGCTAAATGACACTGGTAAAGCCGACGTACCCTGACTTTAAAACTGAAACGGTTAGATGACATCCTGATTTCATAAGGAAGCGCGTTCCATAGGAGAATAGATTGGATATAGAAAGATGAATGTACTAGACCGGAAGTATGGACAGGACAGCAAATAATAAGATTATTAGAAGAGCGAAGGTTAAGGTCATGATTAGAGCATAAGAACTGAAAATGTGGAGTTAAGTAAGAGGGAGTGTTGGGAGAAAATAGAATAGAATACAGAGTTGTCAGAGCCCGCAAATTCCGACGCTGGCGTATGGGCAACCAATTAAGCTCTGAACGATGGCTCGATACATGGTCGTACTTACGGAGATTAAAAACAAATCGAATGCAATTATTGAGTAATCTGTCAAGTTTGTTAAGAAGGTCAGCGTTCAGATCGTAAAAGCACACATCACCATAGTCAATTATAGGAAATATTATAGATTGCACTAGCATGGGTTTCGTTTTAACTGGGAGAAAATTTTTCAGGCGATAAAAAGACTTTAGAGTATCGATCACTTTCTGGCTAACCTTGGAAATATGAGTTCTCCAATCCAATTTGGCATCAATATATAAACCAAGGTCCTTTACATCCGTACTAAACGGTATAACAAGACCACTGAATATAATCTGAGGCAGCGAGTTGAAGTCTATTCTGGAAATCATACGAGAGCTCCCTATTACAATTTCTTGACATTTGGAAGGATTAACTGATAAGCCAAATCTCTCAGACCAATCCCTTAAGGCATTTAGATCCCGGTTAATAGTATAAATTGCAGCTGATAGAGAATCTGTACATTAAAGATTTTAAAGAACAAAATACTCTGGGAGGGCTTAAAATCAAAGACAGAACACATTATTATAGTTTTTAAAATTTATAAAAGGCTAACGGGACGAAATCTGTACATTAAAGATTTTAAAGAAAAAATACTCTGGAGGGGCTTAGAATCAATGACAGAACACATTTCTATAGTTTTTAAAATTTATAAAAGGCTAACGAAACGAGATCTGTACATTCTGTGCATTAAAGACTTTAAAGAAAAAATACTCTGGAGGGGCTTAGAATCAATGGCAGAACACATTTCTATAGTTTTAAAAATTTATAAAAGGCTAACGGGACGAAATCTGTACATTCTGTGCATTAAAGACTTTAAAGAAAAAATACTCTGGAGGGGCTTAGAATCAATGACAGAACACATTTCTATAGTTTTTAAAATTTATAAAAGGCTAACAAAACGAGATCTGTACATTCTGTGCATTAAAGACTTTAAAGAAAAAATACTCTGGAGGGGCTTAGAATCAATGGCAGAACACATTTCTATAGTTTTAAAAATTTATAAAAGGCTAACGGGACGAAATCTGTACATTCTGTGCATTAAAGACTTTAAAGAAAAAATACTCTGGAGGGGCTTAGAATCAATGACAGAACACATTTCTATAGTTTTTAAAATTTATAAAAGGCTAACAAAACGAGATCTGTACATTCTGTGCATTAAAGACTTTAAAGAAAAAATACTCTGGAGGGGCTTAGAATCAATGACACAACACATTTCTATAGTTTTAAAAAATTATAAAAGTCTAACGGGATGAAGTCTGTTCATTAAAGATTTAAAAGAAAAAATACTCTGGTTGGGAGGGGTTGGGGTTGAGGTCTTAGAATCAATAACATAACACATTTCTATAGTTGTAAAAATTTATAAAAGGCTAACGGGACGAAACCTGTACGTTAAATATTTTAAAGAAACAATACTTTGGGGGGCTTACAATCAATGGTAGAACACATTTCTATAGTTTTTAAAAATTTTGTCTGTCTGTCTATCGGTCTGTTTGTCGCTTGTACAGGATTCACGCAACAACTACTGGACGGATTTTGACAATATTTAGTATGGTATAGATGTGGAATTTTTATAAGATATGAACAGTTTAATATAACCTAAATTACTCAATAATTTGGAATAAACCACATTAACATTGATTGAATAGAAGTGTAATACATTACCAGTATTAATTAACATAGAAAATAATAGATGGCACTGTCAGCAAACACCTATGATAATTCGAATCTTCGTAAGATTCTGTAATAAAAATATGCGTTACTATTTATGTGTTAATTTCGACTGCATAATGCTCCGACTGCTGGATGCTCCCACTTTTACATATAATATCACATTCGTATGTCTGTTTATTTTACTTTTAAGAAAACACAAAAGAGAAGAAATTTACGCAAAAACTAAGAGACAGATTTTTATAAAATTTCGTAAAGTAGTCGTTTATACATCGACATAACATACTAGCTTCTGCCCTCGACTTCGTCCGCTTGTAATAGTTACTTTTGACCCCCGAGCCCGAAAATAACCTCTATTTTGGAATATTCTTCGTTGGTGCTCCACCCCCATTGGTCTTAGCGTGATGATATATGATACCATTAATTCCTCAGATTAGCGCGTTCAAGCAAACAAACTTTAAAACTTTATAATGGACTTTGTCCCATAAAACACAAGGGGTTCTCTAGGATAACGGTAAAAAATCAAAAATTTGTAGTTAATGAAGTTCTTGACGGATTTTGGTGAAATTCCCTATGTGCTATAGCAGATATATTAAAGTTTAAGCTATATTTCATCTCCCTAGGCTTTAATAAAAAAAACGATTGCTATAGTCCGCGTCAAACGTTTTAACCGCTCTGAAGTAGATGCGCAGAACACAAATTTAGTTATTAGAGGGACGTAGTGAGGTAAAAGGGGAGTAAACTCACCCGCGCGCGTACCTCACCCCCTATTTCACCCACGTTGACACATGTGTCCTGTCATTACTAGTTGCAGTACACGAGCATTCAGAAGTTATGTTTTTTATCTCATGCATAGTTATGTTGTTATGTTATGCATAGTTTTGTTGTTGTTAATTACATGTTATAGCTATTTTCGTTGTTTTCTTTTTCTTGTATATTTGTCATTATTAGAAGACCCATCCACTTTGAAAAATGATGTTTCTATGAAAGGCGTTGTTTATTTTATTTTTAATAGAAATTATTTATTTATTATGAATATATTTTATTCACAATAACGGTATTGTAAGACGCATAATATCTGCATAATATATGCTACTAAATATATCTGACCCTAGACTGACTGACCTGACTAGATAGACCACCCAAAACTCACAAACCAGGTGATTAAATGTTATTTGGATTTAATGATAATTGACAAATACACGACGTGGCGAACTGTTAATATTGTAGTTTTATCATCATTCAGCTCGTCCATTTCTAGTTTTTACTGTTATTTAACTACCCCAGATTTAATTTTTATTATTTGTTCGGTTTTGTCTCTAATTCTTTGCTAATATTATATATGTACATATATCTTGTACGTATGTATATGTCTGCTCAATTCATATAAACAGGTTTTCGTAAACTAGCTGTCAAACCGTTTACAAGATGACACAATCGGAATCAAACTTTCATTTCACATGCAGAATCTTCTGAAAGTAGCAGTTATATATTATACTAGCTGACCCGTGCAACTTCATCTGCACCAAAACGGTTATCACCGGTTTCAATTGTATTTTTAAACGTGAATAATTTTAATAAAGCTAAAACCCGATTGCAGCCACACCTACGGTTTCCAATTGTGAATCCAAACTATCAAGGGACTCACTCAAACATATACTTAGATGGTATGTGAGAAATCTTTTAAAATAAGCCTAGAACCCGTTCGTAGCATCATCTACCGGGTTCAATTTAGATAAAAACTAACCTACATATATTGGCGGTAATGTAAAAAAATAGCTTGATGGGTCTATGGACCCCAGTTGGAACCAAATTGCTTTCCCTTTTTTGTAGACGCTTACTATACAGTCAGTATAATTTACATTATAAAATATCAAGTTGATAGAGTTCAATTGTAAATTAAACGATAAAAATATTTATAAAATAAATAATAATAAATTAAACACTAAATGATCTGGGATAATCAAGTTAATAAAAGTTAATACATCAAAAGGTAATCCTTGAGTTGGTGTGCTATAGAAATGAAAATTTTATGTATGTATATATTATATACACACACTCTTCTCTCTCTCTCTCTTTATCTGTCACGACACCTAACCTACATAGAATCTGCACATCCACAATACGTAAAAATAAAATTAAATAATCATCTCTACCTCTTACTTTATCATAACTATATTCTACTTGTATTAAAACTTTTTCACACTCCATTGTATTGAAGAAAAATATAAATATGAAAAAATATGAGAATCGCGTCGGCGCGTCAAATGTCACTTGCCTGTAACTATTCGTCTAAGAGCTAGCAACGGTTTTAAAAGCAAATTTTAGTAAGCTTGTTTTTTATATATCTTTACGTTCTTCCAAACAACGTGCGGGCTAGGTGGCTGCCGGTAAACGTTGGGTTTATTTGTGCATATCGCACCTTTACAGACGAAAATATTGATTTTTAAATAATTTTACCATGTTTTTTGTCACTAACTTTGAAATGCTGTTAAACATGACATTATTATTCCCAGAGAGTTTTGTTATTGACAATAATGTGCCTAATTCTATTTTTTGTAAATAACAATAAAAGTAATTTCAAACCATGTTGGGATAGCCGTAATTTTATTATTCTTTTATTTTTTCACAAATAAGTACAAATTTAATCTTCCAGTCAGTTATTTACTCAATAGTCAACTTTTTGTACGTGGTAGAGCCACGCTGAAGCTATTACTGATTTCAGCATGAATGGATCGGCTCGGCCGTGGTAGTACCACCCTCTAACAGAAAATCGACGTTAAGTAACAGTGTTTGCATTGTTGCGTTTCGTTCGGTGAGTGAGAGCGCCGGAAGCCCACCTCCCCTCTCCTTCCCCTTTCCCTTCCCTTCTCTTCACCCCACCCCAAACACAAGCTGGCAAAGCACTTGCAACTCCCCTGGTGTTGCAAGTGTCTATGGACGGTGGTGATCACTTAACATCAGGTGACCCACCTGTAACTGTGCTTCCTATAATATAAAAAAAAGTCAGATCGATTTATTGCTATAAAAATTGTATATAGAATAACTTAGCTATAGCTTTAGTTTAGTGCAGTACTGGCTGCACGATAAAGATAGCGATAATTGTGGCAGCGTATGTTATCGACGCATGTATTTAAGATAGCGTCGTTAATAAAATGAAATATGTTCTCTGCAATAGAAAAAATAAAATGGGTTGAAATTAATTATTTTTATTTATAAAATATATATATCATCGGGCACATTATTGTATATGAATAAAAATGTCTAGCTGTGATAAATTCATGTTTTTAATAGCGTTTAAAAGTTACTGAAAAAAAATTGATCCTAAAATTATTTATAAATCAAAATTTTGACCTGTAAAAGTGTGATGCGCTTTAAAAAACACAACGTTAACCGGCTACCAGGTACCCTAAATCCTGTTTGGAAAGGCATAATGGAAGATATATTAAAGAACCAGCTTTTCTATAAATCTTGTTCTTCTAACTTTGCTGGCTCTTGTACTATGGTGTCGCAAAAAAGTCTAGTTACATTAACTACAAATTTTTGTCTTTCATTATCCTGGAGAACCTCTTGCGTTTTATGGGGCAAAAAGTATCCTAAATGTAACCTTGTAATATTAGTTATCGCTGTGTCAAGTTTCGTTAAAATTGGTTCAGTACTTTCAGCGTGATGCGTGTTCTCAGGGACAGACAGACAGGCAGACAAAAATTGTAAAAGTATTATTTTTGGCTTCTATATCGATAACAAAGTGTACCCCGATTATAATTTTCAAAAAATATTTAATGTACAGATTTGGCCTTAAATACAGTAAGCTGAAGAGTTTGTTTGCTTGAACGCTCTTATCTCAGGAATTACTGCTCCGATTTGAAGAGTGTTAGATAGCTCATTTATATAATATAATAGCATCAAGCTAAGACCAATGGGGGTGGAGCATCAATGAAGAATGTTCCAAAACAGAGATTTTTCTCGGGTTCGGGGTCCAAAAGTAACTATTACAAGCGGACGAAGTCGAGGGCAGAAGCTAGTATGTTATATCGATGTATAAACTACTACCTTACAAAATTTCGTGAAAATCTGTCTAGTAGTTTTTGTGTAAATTTCTTCTCTTTTATGTTTTCTTAAAAGTAAAATAAACAGACATACAAATGTGATATATATGTAAAACGTAGCCTAAATGTTATACCGGTGTATAAGCTACCACCATACCAAATTTCGTCAAAATCCGTCCAGTAGTTTTTGCGTGAATCGTGTATAAACGACAGACAGACAGACAAAAATTTTAAAAACTATAGCATTGTGTTCTGTCATTGATTGTAAGCCCTTCCAGAGTATTTTTTCTTTAAAATATTTAATGTACAGATTTCGTCCCGTTAGCCTTTTATTATATGTATCAATTATACTGCTAAATTTTTATTACTTAATGTCATAGACAAATATCTACTTGAATCATAATTCGTTAAAACCTGTTATGTATGTATAATATCGAGACAAGTTAAATATTAATAAACGTAAATGTTAAATTCCTATAATATTATTCTGATTTTGTTTTGTATTAACCTATTGACTGTACTATGCGCAAGACTGAACTTAAAGCTATATTCAGAGCGGTCATCAACGATGACTCGGACTATAGGTTCCAAACTGACGTCTTCGATCAATCCCTATAATGTACATTATAATTGCGCTACGGCAACATGTCGTTTCTTTGCGTAATTATCAATCAGTTGAATTAAAATGGGGTTCGAACCGCGAGCGTCCGTCCAGGGTGAGGCCCAGATACTTCATCTGAGTCTCCACCCCGACACGGACGTCGTCGACATAGATATGGGGCCCCGGAGGCGGCCCTCACCGAAGCCCATGAAACAATAGTGCCTCGGTCTTTATTATCGAGGGCCACCTCAAGGTCCATTCTTCTGATGCGCCCGACCACAAGAGTGACAGTTTTCGTGGTCAGGCGCAACAGGCTATTAATTTTGTTAATTGATGAAGTTAGTCAGAAGATAATGCAAAATATAAACTATAAGTCGGCAAAATTTTTACGTTGCACTGCGGTTGGCTCTACGCGAATTGTGAAAGGGCACGGAGGTGAGTGGTGCAAGAGTAAGGCAAAGGGTACCGTCGGGAAGACATTTAACGCCAATATATGTAGGTTACTTTTTGTCTAAATTGGACCCGGTAGGTGATGATGCGAACGGGTTCTCAGCTTATTTTAAAAGATTTCTCACATACCAACTGGGTATATGTTTGAATGAGTCTTTGGATAGTTTGGACTCACAATTGGACACGGTAGGTATCGCTGTAATCGGGATTTAGATTTTTTAAGATTTTTAGCGTTTAAAAATACAATTGAAACCGGTCATAACCGATTTGGTGCAAACGAAGTTGCACGGGTCAGCTAGTTATATATATACACATAGAAAATAGATGAAATAAAAAAACATTTATCAACAATGAAAATTACAGCACTAAACTGTTGTATATTGATAAAATTTAACCTGTCACGAATAAAAAGTAATGGCGAAAATAAAAAAGTGCCGATGTTGTTGAATAAAACGCTTACAGCCAGAGCTTACAATTACCTTTCCTGTTATTAAAAAGTTTAATTATAAACAAACATGGCGTAGGCGAAATGTCAAAAACAGTATAGGCTCACGTGCCGTTCGGAGCGGTTCTTTTAGTAGTATTCGGAAAATGGTGTATTTTCCGACGAGAAAATGTTACCATGCAATTAAAATTGCAATTTTATTAATATTAGTGTTTACTTTATTATCTTTGTTTGAACAATGGCGCGGCGGGAAGCGGTCTGCCGTCGCTGTGACTTCCTCGTCTTTATTAGATCTAGAAGAAGAGGAATTTGAAAGGCAAATTCTAGCAGACGAGGCACGCATCATTCCTGGTTTAGGAGAAGGAGGTGTCGCAGCCCATCTCAGTGGCGAGGATAAACGTCTAGGCGAGGAATCGGAGAAGAAATTAGCTATGAACGTTTATCTGAGTGATCGCATTGCTTACAACCGTACACTGAAAGGTAAATACGTGGACATATCGTGCTATCGGCTTACCAATTATTACATAGTATAAAACAAAGTCCCCTACCGCGTCTGTCTGTCTGTCTGTTCGCGATAAACTCAAAAACTACAGAACGGATCTTTATGCGGTTTTCACCAATGGATAAAGTAATTCACGAGGAACGTTTTGGTATATAAATTGTCCAGGATTCTTTTATAATCAGGGCGGGACAACGTCTGCCGGGCCCGCTAGTATACAATAAATTAAATTAACATATAATCTCGAGTTACAAAATATGTTTAAATGTAGAGAATTTATTTGAATATAAAATAACTAAAGGTTGTTATTTTTAAGTCTGTGTTTGAATAATAATGTTTTTTTTTTCGAATTGATTATGCTATTGACCTAGCAAGGTGTTAACAGCTTCACTGGACTACAGGATAATAATGATTTTATTGAAAGTATAAATATACCTTGAATATCTTGTGTGAAAAATATTTCTAATTATTATAATAATAATAACTTTATTCAACAGGATACACTATAATACAAAAGATTTATATTACGCTATACAGTATTGTTACATATGTATGTATCTTAGCACCTGAACTAGGCCGAGCCTGAATCTCAGACGCTAATCTTTTCCTGTGACATATTATTGCGTGTCATAGATATAACTTACATACATTTTAAATTAATTACCTCATAATATATGGATATATCATAAGGTATACTGTGATAAATGGAATATTTATCAATATAAATAATATATGAGTACATTTGAGATTTAGATGTGTCTAACTAGCTTCTATATAATAAGGTGTAGGAATGTATATAAATATGGCTAATCCTTGATTGCAGATATTATTTATAATTCTACCAGACATTTATCCTATGATTGCAAATATTTTTTTTTATTTTTCTTTATAATATAATATAATTCTCTACTTTCTTTATTATATAAAATTTATTATATATAATTCAATTATTTGTCTTCCTTATAAGATTGAGATCCTAAGAGTTGTTCGGCAAGGGCAAAAGTGAGTCTGTTACATATAAAAATAATGTTCTTCTCAATTTGAATGGACAGGGCCTGATCCAAAGTAAAGTACACTACAAAAATAATATCAGGCATATATAGTTTAAAGACCCGACATTCCCATTAATTGTAATGAGAAGCGTGGATTCTGCTACTACATGCTGGTGTGTACAACAGTTAAGTACATAATACTTCTAAGTTTCTTAAGTGTTACTTTTAATTTGGAAAATTAGGAAAAAGTTCTTTTTCCTTCATATTGAAATTTGAAAAGTAATGAACTATTGTGGAATTTCGACCACTAAATGATCGCTTCTTATTTTAATTGTGTTGTAAAAGTATAGTTTACACAAGTGGCTAAAGGTAATATGGTAATATATACACAAGTGTTATGTTTTTGAAATGTGTACCTTTTTAATATTTATTGCCAATTTTAATTATGACATCTACTACACTGTAATTTTCTGTTGATTATAATAGGTCTTTACCTATGAAATTGCGTTCTGCAGTACTGGCCATTTCAAATCAAAATAATTTTTGTTTGGCTAAGAATTCTAATTTCAAATTCATTTTATTTTAAAAACAGGGAATTCTTTTTCCAAAAGTAGTCATTTGTTTATTGATTAGTGTTACATTTTCATCGCATTTCAATCTTTTTTGTCATCATAGATACGTTAGAAATTCGAGTAATTATGGAATATGAGTTAGAAATTCGAGTAATTATGGAATATGAGTACCGTCGTGGCAGCAACGCGGCACAAGCGGCACGCAACATCAAAGATGTTTACGGAGCTAACACTACAAACCAACGCACCACCTGTTATTGGTTTGCTCGCTTCCGTTCTGGGAATCTCGACCTGAAAAATGAACCTCGCGGTCGTCCGAAGACTTTGGTCGACAATGACGAATTAAAGACGATTGTGGAAGCTGATGATACACAATCTACGGCTGAATTAGCAGCAGCTTTCGACGTTAGCGTCAAAACAATATTGGTCCATTTGCGTCAAATTGGCAAGGTAAAAAAGCTTGACAAATGGGTGCCCCACGAACTCAATGATCGCCAGCGCGAAGTATGCGTCGATACGTGCCTTGCACTGCTCAACAGACACACAAATGAAGGAATTTTGAACTGCATTGTTACCTGCAATGAAAAATGGATTCTGTTTGATAACCGCAAGCGCTCAGCAAGTTGGTTGGATCCTGGTTCAGCACCTAAACAATGTCCTAAACGAAAACTTACCCCTAGAAAAGTGATGGTCACAGTTTGGTGGTCTAGCGCCGGTGTGATTTATCACAGCTTCTTACCAAACGGGGTGAGCATTACTGCAGATGTGTACTGTGAAGAACTGAACACAATGATGGAGAAGCTGGCACATCTCCAACCAGCATTGGTCAATCGCTCGTCTCGCTGCTCCTGCACGAAAACGCGCGACCTCATACTGCATAGCAGACGGTCTCCAAGTTGCAAGAACTGGGGTTGGAAGTTCCCCTTCATCCGCCCTACTCACCAGACCTTGCGCCTACAGACTACTACTTTTTCCAGAATTTGGATAACTCCTTGGCGGGAAAAAAATTCAATACCCGAGAGGCCTTTCAACTAATTCTTCAAAGTGCCTTTGAAGAATTAGTTGCCTCCCGTCCAGCTGATTTCTTTAAGAAGGGCATCAATAAACTGCCACTGCGTTGGCAAAGATGCATTGATTGCATGGGTGATTACTTCGATTAATACAAATAAAAAATACATGAAAAAATTTTGTTTAAATTTTTTCATACAAAACGGCAATTTCATAGGTAAAGACCTAATATTTGACTGTTTGACTTCAACTTGATTCTTGGGAGACATGTATTTATTGATATATTTACCCATAATCTGCTGTTCTGTAGCAATCAAAATGCTCAACTAAAATTAGTTCTTGTCAATTCTATATATACTACCTTCATAAATTAATATTTGGTGGGTGACAGCATGAGAAAGTTATTGTGAGGTACCAACTTTACATAGATTACTAGGTAGCATATGTACTAAATTTTTATAGATTAATAGGTAAGAGATATTGCCAATTATTGTCACAATCATCATAAATAAATGAATCATAATGAATGAATATAATGTACATAAGTAAGTCAATAAGTCATTTTAATTCTGTGTGTACATAAAGAATATTAAATATACATATAGTCTTCACACATTTTTGTCTTTTGAATGTAGGTAGTAATTAATATATTTTTGCTTTTGGGTGCCGTTTTGTTGTTTATTTTTGGTGATATTGAAGTGCCTTAATTATTTTTTTATTCTTTGATTGACTTGGCTATCATCCCTCTGATCTCAGTTATACATATCTATAGGCTGCAGTGACTACATAAGGACACATTGCATTCTTGTTTGTTACTTCATAGTATAAAAGAAAAGCGGAATGGCAGTAAGTCAGTAAAGGTGGTTGCGAGTAAATGGTTTTTGAAGTAGTAAAGTAAATTTCAAGTTTTTTAAAATATATTTATATAGTCTATATATTTTTCCATTTTCATTTTATTTAATCTGTACAAAAACGAGAGCATATTTCTAATTAATTGTTATGAAACCAATCTAAGAATTTTATGTAAGAAAATGCAAATCTGATATACTATTCTTGGCATTACTGTGGCAGAATGGTGATTCTGTAGTCAATTTATTAAATTATGCTCTGCTTTCTCATGCCATTCCTGCAATCTATATTTCGACTTTAGTTGGAAAATCTATAGCAGTAATCTTATTCACTGTAAATATATGTTTCAGGGCTTTACCCGGGAGCTGCATTTTGAACTATACCTTATGGTCTAAGATTTTAGTCCGCCATTGCGTATTTAACGCATAAAGTGTAAATAAATAAATAAATAAATAAATAAATTTTAAGTAATCATTGATATGACATTTATTTTAGACTATCGAAACCCAGCATGTGCGAGAGTTGTCTATGACGCGGAACTACCGTCTGTATCCGTGATCCTAATATTTCACAACGAGCCTTACTCGGTCGTGCTGCGGACCATCTGGAGCGTGCTGAACAGCGCGAGAAGGGATCAGCCGTGGCTATCGCAGGCAAACTTTGTCGAGAGCGGAACTGGCAGGATCATGAACTTGGGTAAGGAATTGACCTAATTTTTTATCTTTAGATTTGATACCAGCAATGACTCCAGAGCTATTCGAAGTGGTTTTCTTTCACGAATTTTCAACATTCAAGGTTATTAATTTAGTTACATTTGATGTGAGAATTTTCTTTTAAAATGAAGTCTTTCCATGGTAATAATTTAAATAGAAATTTGGTACCACATTGCAATTCAACGTCTATAAACGGCCTGTTAAAGTGTAGTCTGTACATTAATGATAAAATACGTAGTGTACTTGACTACTGATCAGTTCATATCTCCTTAATATTTTTCGTTTTTTCTTTAGTACTCCCATATCTACTTGACAAAGCGTCGACTCCTTGTTTCGCTAAAAGTAACTTCAGAAATCATTGTGATAACAGCGCAGATCACATGATCTCAGAGCTAGGTCTTTCCAAAAACTCGAAGTTAGAGTCCGCTAAACTCCTCTGATGAGGGTAAAAATCGCCGACCCAGGTATTATGTTGCATCTATCGTCACGCAACCCGATAGTTCGTAACGCATGACGAAAATGTCTCCCCACGTCTGTATTTAGTGTGACCATAGAAAAAACCTCTGGTAATATACGCAGGTATAGCATTAGCATCAAAGTATAAATTTAAAACAGCAAAATTAAAAGTTTATGGGCAGTAAATCTTGGAAATTCGGATATTTCGTATTTTTTTAATAGCATAACAACGTGGGGGTACTATAACTGACGCTAAGCACCGTGTAACCTAAAAATCATCTTGGTGACCACTGCGATGCCATTACAAACCTCACGGCTTCTGCATATAATACCTGATCCCGTATATACAAACTATAATTTAGTTACTGTGACATGTATTGGTGACACAACCCAGTCGGGTACAGGTACCTATCATCCGGGTTAGTTACTGGATTACATCGGCTGTACCCAGAACGTGACACGCCTCAGAGTTTCACTATAGCTGGTGAACTTCTTGTATAGTAGCAGCAATCCAGTAAGACACGATTCTTTTCACCTACTACCTAGCAAATTGTTTCTGCTAAGTTAATTTTTCTGTTTATATTAGCATATATTTTATTAAGAAACTAGTGGGTCCAGCAAATGTTGTCCTGTCTTAATAATAAAAAATAACGTAAAAGTCAACCACAGTGCTACCCACCGGCTCCAATTGTGAATCTAAACCATTCTTGAATCTACCTGAACACACAAATTAGGAAACGTTCAGTCACATACACACGGACAGAAGAATTATATATAAATAAAGATAACCAATTGTGTGCTAATCTTCTCTTCTCTTTTCTCTTATAAAGGTTATCCAGGTCAAGATCCTTCTTCGCCATTTGTATATCTAAAAGAAATCATTCTGGTGGATGACAACTCAACATTGCCTGAACTAAAAGGCAAGTTGAGCCATTACGTCAAAACGAGGCTACCTCCAGACTTAATCAGGATATTGAGGCTCCCAGATCGGTATGTACTTGTTATATGAGACTAACGTTGGTGATTGAGCCCGTGAGACTGGCCAATGTTAGTCTTATGATTTATTAATTTGTCTGTAGTTGAAAACTTAAAGAATTTGACCCAATTGGTTCTGTGTGAATATTAGAAAATAATATGGTTTTTAAGTAATATTAGTGAATTTGAGAAGATGATGAAGAAGTTGAACTGCACAACATCACATGGATTTTTTTACATCCATACATATTATTGAAGAGTGATGATTTTCCTATCACTATGATATCAGGGCCTGTCTGTTTTGTTTCAAATTCTTTGTAATATATGATCATAATTAAAGGTCTAGCTAGGTGCAAGTATATTGTGTTAAATTAATCTAAAACGATATAGTCGTCTTGAATAGAAGAATAAAGTGTAGGTCTGCGACACCTTCAGGATTGGCTTGACACAAGCGCGACAGGCCGGAGCCCGTGTGGCCCTTGGCGATGTGATGGTATTCCTTGATGCCCACTGCGAAGGGCTCCTAGATTGGATCAGGCCTATACTCCAACGGATCAAATACAAAAGAAACGCTGTCGTCACTCCTCTAATAGATGTCATAGAACAAAACAGTTTTCAGTATCAATCAGGGAATAGGGACTTTGAGGTTAGGCTTAAACAATTTCTTCATCTAGAAGTGTATTTGTCGTTTGTAAGATAAAACTTGTAGCCTAAAGTATCAAAACAGGTTTGTCATTTTAGCTGCTGTCTCTCTTCACGCAATTAATTAAATTAGAAAATAATCATCTCCATCTATTGACTAACCTACAAAATCAGTGATCACTAAATTGGTTACTTGTAAAAATATTGTTTATAAAATATAGTTTCCATGGCAGAATAATTTGGATGACATTCTGTTTTACTCACGGAAGACGGATTTATTTTATCTGGGGCTAAGTAAATAATAGATTAGTACCCAATTCCATTTCCGCGACTTTGAATAACTGCTATAGTGGGTTTATTGATTGGAAAAGTAGTACGTAGTGCGATACCATTTCTTCTATTTGACATTATTTTCAGTGATAACACTAAACAGTTATTATAAATTCTTCATTTGCTTTTCTTGCCTTATCGATGATGGTACCAAGTAACACAACGAAGCCCATACAACTACATTCTCAGTATCTTTAGGGAATTGTGTCAAATAATCAGATAATGCCAGAGGGAATGGAAAAAGTATGTTGACCTGATGGTTTGATGTTATTTTAAGCTAAGAATTGTTAGGCCCGAGGTAGTCTGGTGAAGCTGTAAAGGCCCTATCAGGCTAATAGCGTAGTTAGTTCGAAAAAAAATTTGTCAGGCTCAAGTTTGATTTGGAGAAATCACACCCAATTACAGTGTGGGTTTGACTTGCGCTCGTTTGGCTGGCGCGCGGTACTCAGTGGGCGACGTAATCGTCTTCCTGGACGCTCACTGCGAGGTTCAGCAGGACTGGCTCCGGCCGCTGCTGCAGACCATCAAGGAGCAACCCCACGCGGTCGTCGTCCCCATCATTGACGTCATCGACTCCTCCAACTTCTACTATAGCGTTCAGAATCCGGTCTCGTTTCAGGTTGTGTTCAGTTACGAGATTGCCCGCTTGTGGTAGTTACTTCTTAGAAAATCATGTCATAGTTCGATCCATAGAGCTTAATATAGTCTGTAATTAGTTATATAACAATTGACTAAATACATTTGTTTAGTAATGTGATTTCGTCACTCATATATTACCGTTATGTCAATAATTATTTCTTGTACATCTCTCCATCTCTCTTATTGCTCGAATCAATTTAATATTCTATTTCATCCACGCATAGTACATTCTTACTCAACACGGCAATATCTTCAATATCTTCTGATCCTGTCGAAGTTCCTTCAGGCTCCCCCCAGGTCCCTTTTTTGATCCTTTTTTTTTTTTTTTTTTTTTTTTTTTATTTTTTTTTTTTTTTTTTTTTTTTTTTTTTTTTCTTTTCCCATTATTTAAAAATTTTATTTTCCCTCTCAAATCCCCATTACACTATTTGTCTTTTACCCCATTTTTATATTTTTCCAAAATTTTTTAATATAAATAAAATTTATTTTTTTATTTTTAAATTTTTTTTTTTTTTTTTTTTTTCTTTATCTTATCCAATTAAATAAAATTATATTTTTTAATATATTATTCTATCCCAAATTTATATATTAAAATATTTTAATATTATTTTTTTTTTTATTCTTATTTTTTTTTCACATTTATAATTTATATTATAATAATTTTTCATTCCCCCGCTTTTTTTTTTTATATTTTTTTTTTTTTTTTATTTTTTTAAATTTTTATTATTTTTTTTTTTCCTTTTTTCTTTTTTCCTTTTATTTTATTTTTTTCTTTTTAACTTTCATCCCTATATTTTATATATTCCTCTTATTTAATTGATTTATTTACCCCCCCCCCCATTTTTTTTTTTTATTTTTTTTTTTTTTTTTTTTTTTTTTTTTTAATAATTTAATTTCTCCCTTTTTTTTCCTCTTTTTTTTCCAAATAAATTAAATTTTTTATTTTTTTTTTTTTATATATTTTATATTTTTATATTTTTTCCATTTTTTTTTTTTATTTTTTTTTTTTATTTCCCCCCCCACACTCTAAATATCCACCTCTTTCTTTTGCCCCCCCCCTCTCCACCACATCTCCCCCCTACCCCCCTCTTCTCCCCACATATATATTTTTTTTTTTTTTTTAAAATATCCTCTTTTTTTTCTCAAATATTATTTTTCCCCTTTTAATATTTTTTTTTTTATTTTTTTTTCCCATATTTTTCTCTTTTTTTTTATTTTCTTTTTTTTTTTTTTTCTTCTTTTTTCATCTCTTCTTTTTTTTTGTATATTCATAGTTTTTATAAGTGAAAATTTGTAATTAGCCTTTGTACGTTATTTATTTGTTATTTCATTAGTATTAGCTGTAAGTTTTCCTAAATAAATAAAATAATAAAATTAATATGTACAAGTTCAAGTGACTGGTTATCTGCGTGTATAAACCCGCTTATCTATGGAACTACCAGTCAGAGCGAAAAAATCTTTTAGCATGTTATTATAATCTATTCATTGAGAAAGGTTTAGATTAGGTTAACCTAAGTTAGTTAGGTTTGAGCAATTGCCCTACAAATTTTAAGATAGAGAGTACATTAAGCGAAAATTAAGCAATCGTGCGCCAAGGTATAATGACAAATGAACAGTACCGCGTACAATGTAAAGTTAGTCTGGTCTACCTAAAGTTTTTTGATTAGAAAATCGTAATTCTCTCCATAAAATTAAAAGGGTTAATTATGGAAGTTTGTTTTGAAGTAACTGCCACAAACGAGCTGTTAATTGTTGATGTGATTGTTTCGCTTGTTGTTTTCATTTTGCCTCCTATAGTGCACTCGGCTCACTCGCCGCCGCTTTATTACATGGCTCACGTGTTGTGCTTTATTGTTGCACTTGTGTTATTGACGGGACCTCTTGCACAAATAATATCACAGGTGGTTTTATTTAGACAAGATGCTCATCATTTTAGTTCATGACCACAACGAACTGGATGCAGTCGCGTTCCCAAATCAACCTGTATATCCAGGAACCAAGCTAGATGGTATGGTGTTTCTATCGGGTTAGATCGCCACCACATATCTATTACTGTCACTCTCTTTTAATTTATGTTTTGCCCAGTATGGCAGAGACGGCCGACAATGGATTGTAGACCTCTCGATGGTCACCGTTGCTTTCGGATTGTTATGTGCTTACCATCAGGTACAGCGCAATTATTGAGTTGTGTTCCAAGAAAAAACAAATGCTTATCACATTTTTGATTTTGGTCCCTGTCCGATCGTGTATTAATGCTTACTTCACTAGAGACGCTTGTTAGTCTTCTGCACTTCTCTTCATACTTTTCCAAATATGAGTTTCGTATTTGTATCTCTTAGGGCTAGCTACTACCGTCAAGTTGAAAATCTGTCGCCGAGTACCTGTCGGTGCATTCCGACAGCTGCACTTAGGAGCCAGCCTCCTCTAGGCTTAGCGTGTTTACCATCTTGGATCAACGTTATTTAATATCACGTGAGATTGTGGTCAAATGCTTAAACTTATCTTTAAAAAAATGTGTAATCATGTGACCGAATGATAAATGGCTATAATAAATAGGGTGGAGTGAAAAAAACAAATTTTTTTTTTTCTTAGCCTGGGGGTCAAATTTGTAGCTTATAAAAAACAAAAATTTTTAAAAAAAAAAAATTTTACTAACATCTTCCAGCCCACTCATTTTTAAAACTAATTACGAGAAAAAATTGTTCAAAAAAAAAATTTTTAGCGTCAGAAACTTCAATATCCTCTTTTATCCAATTAAAAATCACAAGTAAAAAAAATTTTGACTATGTTTTAATTTAAAAAAAAATCAAAAAGACCATTCCTCTTAGGGCACTAAAAAAATTTGAGTGGAAATGACAAATTCCAGTTCTTAAGTTTTAAAAACAAAAAAAAATTTTTTTTCAACCAAATATTTTTACTCTAATTAATTTTAAAAAAAGGGGCTGGCCAAATGAAAAAATTTTTTTTTTTTAAAAATTTTTTTTTTAATAAATCACAAAAAAAAATTTTTTTTACCCACCCAATAAAAATACCATATCGTAAATTCAAAATAAACAAGGTCTTAATTTATTAAAACATCTGTTCAAACTCACAAGTTTTTTTTGTCCTTTATTTCCTTTTTGTTTTCTGCCTCTCACTTTTCTCTTTAGATTTATTGCTTTCTGTAATTTCAGTTTGTTTTTTCGTTTATCGCAGTGTGCCTTTTCATGTGTTGTTCAAAGTGTTGAATGCGTTTGTTATATATTTTTGTAATAAATACTAGTCTTTTAGTTCGAATATCGACGTTTACCAATTTTTTTTGTGATTGATACAGAAATTGATATGCTGCAGCGCTATCTAGCAGAGAGATAGTATACGAGTTACTTGTTGGGGTGCTGTTGCTTATCATCTGTTACGACAATTCTTAACTACAGGCTTACTTAACTACAGCTACTTATGAGCTGGAATGTAATAATAGGCTTGCACAAATTTTGTAAACCATTACTCCAAATGTCGAACATATGTTATTTTTAAATGTTAACCTGATATTAACTTAATCAGGACAAGCGAAGTCAGTCCTAACTTTCAAGTGACAACTATATACATCATAACATTTTTATAAAAAAAATACTTTACATTTCATTGTGTAGATTTGTTATTTATAATATTTGCAGTACAATGTTAAGTAAATATATTTTTTTATATAATGAACCACACAACACTGCCATCTATTATATATATATCGCGAAGTATTTTAGTTAGTCATACAGAAATACTTATAGTATATTTTTACAAGGGTATGTAATAATAATTGCTTGTTCCTTATAGTCAAATAACACAATTATTAGACATTTACAATGAGATTTGACAACATGACGTTCCGAGCTCCCGCCAAAAACAGCCAGGTACCTCCAGTTACAGGGAAGGAGGGAGGGCTAGAAACCGTGTTTAGAGTTGGTGAATCGGCAAATTCCAGGCAGGGTTTAATGAAGGCGCGAATGAGGGGGGCGCGCGCGGCTCGCGGCGACGTGCTCGTGTTCCTGGACGCGCACTGCGAGGCCGCGCGCGACTGGCTCCGGCCGCTCCTGCAGCGCCTCAAGCACAAGCGCGACGCCGCCATCACGCCTCTCATTGACGTCATCGACCAGACCACCTTCCAGGTGGAGGCGGCCGATGTCTTCCAGGTGTTTTGTATCGCGGACACGCTGCGAATGGCTTTCGAACGCCTATTAACATGCGACGCGCTCAGATAATCTATACTAATAAACTAATCTGCCAGCATGTATCTCAAAGAAAGAAATGTCAAAAATGAGTTCATATCAGGGTTGTCAAATCTATTAAAGTCTACGTCAGATCTATTAAAGTAGGGTAATAAAACAGCCGAAAACCTGATAAAAAAACGGAATTAAATAAAAAATGTAATCTCGAAAAAGAATAAAGAGAAGACGAAATTAGCTGCACTTTATTAGTACAGTTTCCTTATTAGTTCAGTGTCTATAGGTATAAAGTATAAGCAGTGTTATTCAATTGTATAAGCTACATTACTATAAAGTTTCATAAATATCCGCTGAATAGTTTTAGCTTGAAAGAGTAACAAGCAACCACTTTTATCCTTTTATCCTCATAAACTTTTTCGTTTATAATGTTAATAGAAGAGAATAATATTTCGAATTTGATTTTAGATTGAATTCGGTATAAGGGTCATTTTTCTAGTATATTTACTTTGTCGTAAGTTACTAGTAACTATATACTATATCTCGATTTGTCTTTATCACGTACAAACACTCACATTTTGCTCTCGGAGTCTTTCGGGTAACATTTGTTCGTGGGGCCTGTCAAGTAAAATTTTGTTTGCGGGGCAAGTCAAGTAACACTTTGCTCACAGGGCCTGTCGGGTAACACTTTGCTCACGGGGCTTGTCGGGTAACACTTTGCTCACAGGGCCTGTCGGGTAACAATTTGCTCACGGGGCTTGTCGGGTAACACTTTGCTCACAGGGCCTGTCGGGTAACACTTTGCTCACGGGGCTTGTCGTGTAACACTTTGCTCACAGGGCCTGTCGGGTAACACTTTGCTCACGGGGCTTGTCGGGTCATCTTTGGGTATCGTTTGCATTATCTTATAGTGTATTGACGCATTATTTTGTTAATTTGGTGTGGGTTTGGTTAATTCTGTAGTTAGTTATTTAATCTGCTTTTCATTAATACTTCTTGGCGTATTTGTTATTTATCTAAGTGACCGTATAATATTTTGTGAATGTGATAAAAGCACTGGTTGGATTACAATCTTATTTATAAAATCACACCTTATTTATTTAAGACAACTTATATCCATATTATGTAATCAGTTACCGGCCATTCTGTATTTTAATGATACTTGTAAGTACTATCCACCGTTTTACAGTTATTCTTAAAGTTCAGGGGGCTTTGTTTTTAAAGCATCCAGTATTCACTTTGATTGGCTTAAACTAAATTTACAATCTGTAATTTTCAAATTTTAAAATTATAAGTCTTTCCCAGTTTTGATTTTATAATTCTCATATACGCTAGTTCGAGTGATCTGAATGCTACGCTCATGAGGCCTTTCATACACATAGATAGACAGATCTTTTCCTATCGTTAATAATCTGCATTTTTCATTACGTTTTTGAAAGCCTTTAAGTTACTATTACACTATTTTCTGATATTTTTGCGTGTCCAAACATTTACAGCAAAGCATCTCATGTCATTGCAGGATCGGTATTTAATTAACTGACTACAGTAACGGCGTGTGCGAATTGTACGGGACATGTTGCTTGCGACTCAAGTATACGAAATCGGTATGAGACATTAGCGTATCCGTGTGTATGAAAGTACTAAGACTCCAAAGCTATTAAGAATGGCCGTGTTACAGACTAAAGGTGAATTCTATAGAACGAACTCGGCCTTATCTTATCCTTAGCTCATCTTAAACGTCACTAAATAGCTACTCAGCCAAGCTTAGTTTTCGGATTTATAATCTAAAAACGTTAAACTTTTACTTCTCATATTATCATATTACTGAATCATGCATATTGAAACGATATCGAAAATACAAAAGAAACACGTCAACCGAAAATGAAAGAGGTCAATGACAACTACGTAATAATAATAATTTAAAAAGTATAGAACCACCGCGCTGTAGTGTTGAGTGACTGTAACATTATTTCGTGGATCGTCGAATTTGATGGCTTGAGTCTGTGATAAGTCTGATTGCGCACTCTATAGATTTTACCTTGAGAGTTTATATGGAACGAGACTTAACCACTGATAGTGATAGGTTTAAAGTCAGTGCGGTATGTAAGCATCGAATGTAAGAACAGTAACATCGTGTCCAGGTGGGCGGTTTCTCGTTTATGGGACATTTCACATGGATCGATGTACCTGA
This sequence comes from Antheraea yamamai, assembly GCA_036509395.1. Taxonomy (NCBI): domain Eukaryota; kingdom Metazoa; phylum Arthropoda; class Insecta; order Lepidoptera; family Saturniidae; genus Antheraea; species Antheraea yamamai. The sequence continues at coordinate 12,123,208 of AP028425.1, forward strand.
ACGTGAGAAGAAGAGGCGAGGATCAGATATATCGCCGACATGGTGAGTGTTATGAAACGACGTTAGCTCAGTAGTTGCGATTTTGGCCATAGTATGATGGATTTCTCTACAACCTATTATCTATTACTCTATTGTCAGATTTAGGCTTAGTGTGGTATCCTCTTGACTACATCGGGAGTGGTCAAGCATTTTGTAAGTAGACTTTCAGTCATTTTTAATTCGTCACTTTTCCAATCCAATCCACTTTACTATAAAGTAAGCAAAGCTTTTACCTCTTTTGTTAGTATTCGCATAATTGTTACACGATATGTCGTAAATTGAATTACAAGTTTTTTCACAAAAAAAAAATGCGAACAATAAATAAGTGGTTGACGTAATCGCTTCTGCCGTTACGTATACTATTTTAATTTAATGTCCTCAAAAATAAGCAAAGCATAGACTTTCCCAACCCAGTAAGTGATTAAGTAATACTTAAAGTGCTCCTCACTTCAAATCGATTAATACTGATGATCGATAAACATTTGAAAAATGTTATTTGATATTTCAATATTATTATTCGCTAGAACTCTTTATACGGCTTTTGTAGGTTATATATTTGCGTGGAAGCTCCTTTACCCCTTATAACGTCAGCTATTGCCAGTGAAAGTCCCGTGAAAATCAGTTCTAACATTTCATAGATTAGCCATAACAAACAGACAGACAGACGTTAAAAATTGGTTCTTTGTTAGATGCTATTAGCGTGTTACTTGCATGGATTTAGTAAAAGTTGTTATTTTGTCAATAAAAATAAACGCTTGAATTTTATTTATTGAAGAGAAATATCCTTTAGGCGCGTTGAGTGGTATTTTTGCCAGGAGATAATGTTATAATTTCTTGTCATGACATGCTAGTAAAGCGTGACGCTCGCGTATTGCGCTTGCGCGGCTTGCGTCAGACTACCCACGCGTGGTATAGCGGCCTGTTGATGTTTTGTATTACATCCCATCATACGTTTGATTAATTATTAATTAATTAATTTATACTGTGTAAAAATGTATATAATTATTTTTCTGAGTACCAATACATGTGAAAACCAGACTAGTGTTAGTAATTTCAATATACAAATGATGAAATTTAAATGATTCATACTATAATTCATTTAAACATTCAAAAGAGAACACAGTTATTCCATTGTTTTGAGTTTTCACTTCTGTCGGCGGTCCTCATGATTGCCTCGACTTTTTTTTGTATGAATATTTAATTAACGTGTTTTTTTTTTCCGAATGAACCAGGTCTCCCACGATGGCGGGCGGACTTTTCGCCATCAATAGGGCGTACTATTGGGAGATAGGCGCATACGATGAGCAGATGGCGGGCTGGGGAGGCGAGAACCTCGAGATGTCCTTCCGAATATGGCAATGTAAGTGAAAATTAGGTATTAAATGTTAATTACCACATTTTCTTAAGCCGGTTTAGACTTTGTGAACAATTATAAATATAGTATACAGGCAGTTGTCAATTTGTAACATTTGGATTTAAGTTATTTTCAGTTACGTCAAATAATTTGTTAATTCCATTATTTAAACAATCAATTTATGCTATATATTCATTTGTTTCGCGTTCGAACCATCGTTTTTTTTTTAAAGTTTGTTTCCACTAACGTTTCTCTTTTACGATAAAACCATTTTATTAAAGATAGAAAATGAAAATGTCCCAAAAATGTCGATACGCGATGTGACACATCGAAATCATTTTGTACAGGTAATGTGCTTAAAAGGATAGTTTTCAGAAATAAATATGGCATGATCAAAAATAAAACATTAAGAATTTTTCCAAGAAAAATATAACTGTTTATTCTATAAACATTTATATTCATTAAATACAAAAATTAAAAATCATATTACATGGCGACGCGTCGCCACGCCAACGGCGTCATTCGTCGCTATAGATATTTCACATCAATAAATATCCTAAGAAGTTATTCATGATAAACCATAATATCTGTATAATAGATGATAACTTAATTGATTAGTAAAACTTAACTTCTCGGATTTGTATGGAAATTTGTGGAAAATAGACTCGGCTTATGTCGATTCCATTAACGTCTATTGTTGGGAGAGTTCAATACAAGAAAAAATGAGAATGTTAAACGTGAACATAGTAATAAGTGGGATATAATGGAACGGTGTTTCGACGAAGGTGGTGGAACGCTGGAGACGATCCCGTGCTCTCGCGTGGGGCACGTCTTCCGCAGCTTCCACCCGTACGGTCTGCCCGCGCACTCCGACACGCACGGTATTGTTCATTACAATTTTTTCTATACTTGTACTAAATATGGCGCCAAAATAAAATAAAAAAACTACTGGTTGATCAAATAAACACGTTAAAATTATACTTATTGATAATAATTTATTACAAGTAGTGGTCGTCCAGTGGTTGAATTTCGACCAAGATAAGGTTTATAAATAAAGTTTTTACTGCCTGTTCTGTTAATGTACAGATATTATCTATTTTTTTTTCTGTATCAAGTAAAAACTACAGTAATGCTGCCATTCAAGTATTACGTAAGCGCAGATTAGGTGTGGGGGGTCTGGGTGGAGATTACGTCAGCAATATCTATTTGTTTAACCAGAACAGGTTGAAAAATACTTATATAGACGTTTACGGAAGTAAGTTTGATAAGAGCATTGCTTACTTTTGCTGAGCAGAAGGAAGGGGCGGTCAGAAATTACAAAAACTCTGCTTACGTAATACAAGAACAACCCCCTATTGAGTTTAAGAAGTGATAATATTAACAACATTATAGATTTTAGACGTAAGGAACGGGAAGTATGACGAATAGAGACTTACTTAATAAGGGTTTGGACTCATCAATGGTATAGAAAGAAAACTATTTCCATTTTTTTATTGGTAACACTAAGGTTAGTAAATAAATAGAAAATCGGCTGAGAAATAGAAGAGAAAAAGGCATTGAACGGTATTATCTTTGCCTTCTTATATATAGATGATATTAAGGAAAAATAAAATATTCTTTGTAACTATGAAGCTTATAACATGGCGTTAGAATGTTTTTAACTAGTACCCTCAAATTGAAAACATACTGCCAAAGTCAGATGAATTCATGTAGCTTTACTTGAGTTACTTCTCTAGAGTATCTCAGGGCATATCGTCAATTGGTAAATGTATATGATCTGAAGGGACTCATTTATATTGTAATATTGAAACTTGAACTGGAAAAATATTAGTTTAAATAGGTTGATATAATATCCCAGGAATAAACACGGCTCGCATGGCTGAAGTGTGGATGGACGAGTACGCAGAGTTGTTCTACTTGCATCGACCTGATTTAAGAGTGAGTCTATCGCTGTTTGTATCCTTATCCCGTTTAGAATATCATTTCAATTTTATTCAACTTTATATTTTACTATATATAGGAGGCAATTAACATAAATAAGTAATATATAACAAAAAAAGATTATATTCAACCGATCACAGTATCTCACTTAATCACAGTATCATTAATTGTAATAATTTAATATGGCCTTTATAATATTTTTATTAACTAAAATGTTATTCAAATGACTTAAACCGACTTATCACCTCAACACGCCCAATACGCGACCGGAACACTAACACTAGCGCCACCCTATTACAGAGTTCGACCTATAAAAGGCAAGAAGTCGTTGATCGATCGATCGAAGCTGTAAAGACCTTGCCAGGTCAATAGCGTAGTCAGTTCGAGAAAAAAACAAGATCGGACACATATTCCTATGTCGAAATTATTGTAGGGCGAAGCTCTGCTCGGATAAATAGTTAAAAGTTATATAAATAGTTACTTACAGAATGTTAATTGGTTTTCCTCACTGACCGACTATGCGTTTGCTTGTTATAATTGGTAACGGCTGACATTTGATTAAAGCATTTTTAAATGTAACGACACATATATACGAGTAAATTTAAGTAACATTTGACAAACGATTAAATATAACCAATCACAGTATCTCATTTGTTACCATTTACAAAGCAGTGAAGATGTTATTTAGTTTACAAACATCAAATAGTGACACCTATACAGAAAATGCTGGAACTACTTATTCGTCTTGTTCGCTTTTTTTTTAGTTTATTTTAAGTTTGTTAGATAGATGGCGCGTACTTGAACTATTTTGTGAAATAGTTTTTTTTTATTTTCGTCTTAATACTTTATAATTGTAGCAGATTTATCGTTTATAACAAATAACATTATTAAAATGAAATACATTTTGCGACAGTGGGAATTGGATTTTATGAAACGAAAATGTATAACGAGAAAGAGATGGCTAACAAGGTTTTGAGCTTGGCTGTGAGAGAACGAGATAGTATGTATGTATTCTTGATGTACTCGAAATATATACAAAGAGAGAGAGAGAAACGTTAAAATCTATCGCACATTATTTTCTGTTAGGTCGTAATGACTGTCGCACACTATTATTTTATGTTTTGTCACATTAAAGTTGTTAATGTATATTAAAATATTACAAAATTATGCTGAAAAAGAATGTTTACCATCTCCATAATGTATTCATCTCATTTTCTTAAAAAAATATCAGAATACTAAGTTTCGCTACCACATGTGAACTGCACATTACTTTTTTTTTTCGTGAAATGAACCTTACAATAATTGCTAATTAATTAATATGTGTTCAAATTTTGAATTATATTGTTTGGTTTCCAGAATAATCCAAAAATAGGTGACGTGACGCACCGCAAGGTGCTGCGGGAGAAGCTGCACTGCAAGAGCTTCGAGTGGTACCTCAACAACATCTACAAGGAGAAGTTTGTTCCCGTCAGAGATGTCTACGGATATGGCAGGTTTGGATATTTTTACTCACAGGGATACATATTCACTGCTAAAGATCGTCACGTAAGAAAAAATCGTTATGTTCCTCTGCCTTTATACCCCCATGTAATTTTCTCATTTACTCTTTGCGTCTTTGTATGTGCGAGTATCGAAAATCGAACAAATAAGCATTATATGCTATCGATCAATAATATTGTTATAGTACTGTGGTACAAAAAATACATATCACTATTAGCATTTAATTTTTTTATTTCTTAACGCTCAATTTGTATATTAAACTGTAAGGATTGTTCATAACTATTACTTATATCTTTATTCCAAAACAGATGCAGTATAGAATCAAAAACGAAATAAAATTAAAATCGGTGATCGACCTATAATTTGATAATTCAGGAGTGACATATTATAATACTAGCTGTACCCGCAGCACCGCACGCGTTTTTTTTATTCGTACCTAGAGATATACTCTACAGCAAGATCAATTTACTGCTAATGTATAAAAATTATTTTAGATAAAAAAATTTCAAATTTAATAAAAGTATCTTCGACTTCCAATACATCTCTAGGTAGCACACATATTCATATGTTTTATTTAATTTGGTTAATCTGATAAACTATTTATTTTCCGCTTTTTAGTGCCTTATGGGTTTCTGATTGATATTGAAGTCGGTTAATACTTTTTTTTGAAAATTTACTTTATTGATAAATCAACTCAGTCAAAAGTTATTCAAGATCAAAGTTTAACTTACCCTCAATTCAGCTGTTTTTTTATAATACTCTCAAATTTATAAGTTTACGGGTTTCAAAACAAACGAAAAGTTTATTTCTAAGTTTTCAGAGTTAAAAAAAATTACAACTATTATCTTTCGTTCTCGAATATTGCTGTAATTTTATTGAAAAAATATTTTTATATATTTTGCGCTTGAAAATAGCTGAAATTTTATGTATGTTTTGAAAAGTTATCAGTGTTTTTAAGTTTTTATTGCTTATAACAATTTAGAAATATATTAGATACTTTTATTAAAATTGATTTTTTTTTATCTAAAATAATTTTTATACATTAGCGTTAAATTGATGTTGCTGTAGAGTTGTCTTATTATAATTAGGATATCTCAGCCGATGTTCGCGAACTACTTGCAATAAGTATTGCAGTTGTTCTTCATCTTTTGTGAGGCAGTTGTTGTATTCCCCAATCAAAGCGACCCCTCGTTCAGCTACGTCATTTGTCACTTATAAGGTATTAAAATGTTCTAAACATTCCTTATATGAATCATTACTGCACCATGTTGAAACATCATCTTCCAAAAAATCGCATGGCAAATCGAATTTGCTGAACAACTCTACGGAATTTTTGGAGACAAAGTCACTCAAATCTTTTTGCAATAAAGATTCTAGATTTTTTTCAGTAAAAAAAATGATCTCAATTGAACGATTGATGTTAATTTTCAACAACCAGAATTTTCAAATGTCGGGTTAACTGTCAATGATAATTCGTTTTAAGTACCCTGTCCACATTTACTATAAAGCAGGAAATAAAGATTAACAGTTTTCAGAAGTCTAATTTATATTTTGTAAAATGTTTTGGTTTCAATTTTGCTAAAAACATAATATTCTGCCAAATAAGTCAATGAAACAGCTGAATTGAGGGTAAGTTAAACTTTGATCTTGAATAACTTTTGACTGAGTTGATTTATCAAAAATTGACTTCAGACCTTTTTTGTAGAGCGTTAAATTATCTACAAAAATAATGAATGGGTATTGCAATACGATATATCGTTCATTAGTTATAAAAATCAAAAGAAAAAAAAACTTTTTTCCTGTGTTATTCTTATGGGAAATCGAAAAGTGCGATGCGGACAACCTAAATATTAATATTAAGGGCTCATATTTTCAGAGGCCTATTTTGCCATTAAAACGAAACTTTTGAGCGTGGTTCCGAGGAAAAATATATATATTTTTTTTTTTGAAACGCCCTAGAGACTATGTACAATTATAGAAATGCTCTTTAAAAGCAATTGTAAGTACGACACGCACGCCACTGACAGTAACCTGTAACGCGTACTTAGATATATAAATACTAACGCGTGCCAAATGAGGTTTGTCATCAGCAACGTATTTGGAACCCTAACCCACAATATAACCACCTCAGTGCTCATTTATACTGTACAACCAGCCCGGCAGACGTTGTCCCGTCCCGATTATAAAACAATCCGAGATAAATTATATACCAAAACGTTCCTCGTGAATCACTTTATCTACTGGTGAAAACCGCAAAAAAATCCATTCAGTAGTTTTTGAGTTTATCGCGAACAGACAGACGCGCTAGAAGACTTTGTTTTATACTATGTAATCATAAGGAACTAATGAAACAATAACTTAAAATAATATTATAAAGATTTACATTTACATTACATTTAATATACATTGCCATTATAATTAAGATTTTGTGACTGTACTAATAATATATGCTTGTTTGTTCCGCAAGAAATTGTGTTATGGAACTCTTTACGTAATGCTTTTATAACCTAAGATCTTATTAGGAAGACCTCTATATCCTTAAAGTTATTAATAATTATAATGTCGAATTGTAAACAATGTGAAAGTCCCGTGAAAATCGATCTAATCGTTTTGGAGAAAGCACTGTGGGTGACGCCACGGTTAACGGCCAGTATAAACTAAAACTGCCTAAATTAGTTTTGTAAAGTCAGCTATCTGCCAGCGAAAGTCTTGTGAAGACCGGTCTAACCGTTTTGGAGATAGCACTGCAGGCGAAGCCACAGTTAACAGCTAGTGTAAACTAAAATTGCTTAAATTACTTTTTATAAGGTCAGCTATCTGCCAGTGAAAGTCTCGTGAAAATCAGTCCAACCGTTTTGGAGATAGCCATGGAAGCGAAGCCACGGTTAACACCTAGTATAAATTAAAATTGCCTAAATTATTTTTTATAAGGTCAACTATCTGACAGTGAAAGTTCTGTGGAAATCGGTTTAACCGTTTTGGAGATAGCACTGCAGACGAAGCCGCGGTTAATAACTAGTCTAAATTAGAGTAGCCTAAGTAATCCGCTGTAATTTTAGCTTTCACCCAGTGAAATTCCCAATAAAATCGGTCCAGCCGTTTCGGAGATTACCCGGAACAAACAGACATACAGACAGACCGAAAAAAAATTAAAAATTGCATTTTTGTTATCAGTCGCGTGTATACTTTCATATTCAATCAGTGAAAAAAAATTATTTTGATATTACGAACAGACACTTTATTTTTATTATATGTATAGATATAGATTTCTCTATCTAGAGTTGAAATCAAAGTCGATAAAATTAGTAAAAATCTACTTTACATAGGGTAAAGTACTATTTGTTTCGTTACATTACAAAATGAGTTAAATCCAATTTAGCCGTTCCTAATAATTTACGTTATTTATGAACATCTTCAAATTTAGTACATATAAAATATGAAGACTATAAAAAAATAATCTAAAAACCTTATTAACGACAAAATTTGTACTTGCTTCTTACTTGTTCTCGGTGTATACAAGAAGGAAACATGTTATATGAACGATTAAAATAGGGTTTCGCTCATTTTGAAATGTTAACGAGTCATTTCATAATTTTCTTTTGATATAATATGACTTATGTGATCGTTGTAATTGTATTCCTCGCATATAATTGTGGTTAAAATATTTGCGCATGTGAAAGATACCACCACCTCCCTCATCTGTGTGTGTGAATGACACCAACATGCCCCCCTGTGTTTGTTTGTGTGTGTGTGAGTGAAACCATCACGTCCTCTCTCCTCTGTGTGTATGAATGACACCGCTATGTCCCCCTGTGTTTGTTTGTGTGTGTGTGAGTGAAGCTATCACGTCCTCTCTCCTCTGTGTGTATGAATGACACCGCCATGTCCGTGTGTGTGTGTGTGTGAATGACGCCACCACTACCTCCCTCCTCTGTGTGTGTGAGTGACACCAACATGCCCCTGTGTTTGTGTGTGAGGGTGTGTGTATGTGTGAATGACACCGCCATGTCCCCCTGTGTGTGTGTGTGAATGGCACCGCCATGCCCCTAGTGTGTGTGAATGACGCCACCTCGTTCTCCTGTGTGTGTGAATGACGTCACCACGTCCTGTTCCCATCTCCATGTGCGTGTAACGTCGGCGGTTTGGGTTAAATAAAGAAAGTGGACCGTATTCTATAAAAGCTATTATATATATATTTATTCACTATTGATACTACACAATACTTATCAGGTAAATGTCGAGGATTAATATTATAAAGGAGCATGCCCACACATGATATCTAAAGGTGAATACAAATGACCCCCGTTCAGGTTTATGAACCCCGCGAGCGGGTTCTGCCTGGACACGATGCAGCGCGAGGCGGAGCTGTCCCCGCTGGGCGTGTACCCGTGCCACCCGCAGCTGCAGGCCACGCAGTACCTCTCGCTCTCCCTCGCCGGGGAGCTGCGCAACGAGGAGGACTGCGCACAGGTGCACTTCAACAGGTCTGTGCCACCTCGTCACATGTACCTAATCAATTATACTTTATTCTATTTAGCCTGTAATGAACATCAAAACTACCACCGGTTCCAACAAACGACCCATGCATCGAAACAACTGGTGACAAACTCTATCTTTGAATCATGCATATTTTTACAAACGTAAGTAGTTGCATTCGTTTTTAGTAGATGCACAGAGAGAATCATCACTTTGTGAACGTCAACATCGTTCACATATTAATGCGTCGTGGGCTGTCGCGGGGTGATTATACCCATACCTTCCTTCCGGAAGAGGCCTATGGCCCTGCAGTGGGTCTCTTACAAGCTGATGATGATGAATAGAGTGTAACGGTGACACATTGAAGTGAAACTTTACGAACAACTAAAAGAACATTATTCCTCACCAATGTAGGGAGGGTTTTAGTCATTCTGACCCACATCAGAGCATGTCCAACGACCGTCATGCAACAAATACTTCTATCTAAGTGCACCTCTACTGGCTATAAGCATCTAATGATATACGGTTATATATAAATACAGAACCAGTCTGAATCTACATAAAACATTATTTTTTAAAATGTATGTATGCAAAAACTTAGATAAACGAGATTTAATAAAGTGCAAATATAATTTTAATATTGGAAATTATTACAAATTAGCTACATCATGTGGTGACGCCGATGCGATGTCGACGTCACCGGGGGCGCGTGCGGGTGCGGGGGTTATCTATGTTCAATTTAAGTGGACTGTATTTGCGGGGGTGCTATTTTTGATATTCAACTATTGCGATCAGTTACGATTAGGGACAAGGTAGGAAGGAAACTTGGCACATACCTCGCGGCGATGCAGTCTCCACGTGGCTAGCCGGCTAGGTGTTTCTCGTTTCTTTCCACTGGGTTTCCTCTCTCACAACACTTATTATTTATAATATATGTCGGCACGTATGTAGCGATGCGTTTATTTCTCACTCGACCATGCAAAAACTCAAAATGTTAGCATGCGGCGCGGCTCGGCGCGGTACGACACAACAACACTGTGCGTGCCGCGTAAACTACTCGACGACAGCAGACGAAGTGACACAATGGCGGCAACAGTCGAACACTGTCGGCCGCAATCGAAACTAGCGGCGTGGCTCGGCGCGCCACCGAATTAGCATGTGCCAGGAAGGATGATTGGGCTAGAAAGGTGGCGTGACCTGATCGCAATTAATTGGTCGGGCTTCAAAGTGACGTGATTTAATCCATAATGCGGGAACTTTCAAATATACATAAAGCGGCGCAACCATCATGTTTTCGCCTTAGTAATACCAGTTTTTTTTTAGGTTATATAATAAGGTCTTAAAAGTATATTACTGGTTTGCTAAATAATAAGTTCAAGAACCATGTCAAACAGGTTTCTCTGTTAATAAACTTTTATACAATACATCAATATGTGAACGATAGAATGTCTGAGGGTAACACTTTTTCTGTACTTTCACTAAAATACGATTATGAACAATTACTTGCATTTTTTTGTTTTACATTTGTTGTAATAAAAAATATAGAAAAAAAATATACCATTTCTCAGTAACAAAGTTATTTTTCAGACCTGAAGATGGAAATATTAAGATGTATGTGTCTTAAAGCCTTGTAGCTGGTTCAGATAGTTTTAATAACAAAATTGGGAGTGCGTAAAATGGATTATTATATTTGACTCCACATATAGTATTTCTAGTTACAAGAGACTTTTTTTTTTTTTTGGAAACCAATTTTCCAGACTATTACTGTCAATATCCAGTAGTTGATAATATTACAAGTATTTTGTGATAATTTCAATGTTCTAACAAAATGGTGACCCCCTTGTTAAAACTTTCCAGGGTCTTCTTGTGATATCTCAGAATTCATACTCCGTGGTATTATTTTCCATACACGTCACTTGTGAACGATAACCCAACAGATTGCGGAAAATGCCAGTAATATTACAAAATATAGCGTGAAGTAACATAAGGTTATGAATAAAATATAAAAGCCACTACATGACAGAGTAAGATTCCGCCAGAAACCCGTACAAGAGATCTTTCAATTGTTTTCGTGACATATTCGATTTACAATAAATTAATACACTTCGGTCAGTCTGCGTAAAGATGACATTTTCGAGTCATAGAGCTATAGCCTAAATAAATTTTGGGTATATTGTTTACTGTTGCGACATGTTTTTAAATAGGTGTATGGTGGTCCTAATCGAACTGGACTGAAGCGCATATCGAAAGTGATTGTCTGGTTTGTTTAACGAAGATGGATTTTCCTTACTCTGAATAATTAGTGTATTTATTATTCAGACATGAAGAGGCAGTCGGGGAGTTGGGTTTGGGCAGGAAGGTGCTAATGTCGCCCTGCAATAAAAAACATCGTAATCAGGTAATTGGACTTTCTGAAAAATTATGTATGCTTCATAATATTTTGTGATAAGTATCAAAAACAGTACTATTGATTTACATAGCTACTTCTTAAAAAGTATCCACAGCTATCCTCCAATTCGGACCGAGTGAAGTTCTAGAGTACCTTACTTATCATTCCACTCTTTAAATAGAGGATGCTCGTGTTTACGGCTGCGGTTCAATTTCGCTCCTGCACATCCATCGCGGCCTATCTCTCTGGCCCATTTTAAGCCGAGGTTGGAGCTCTCGAACATGCTGCTAGCGCAATATACGCACACCGCATTCGCTGGTTCACTGTACACTCAATAATTGATGTTAATTTTAATTACGTAAAAAATATATTCGTTTAAAAAAAAGTGAGTGCGTACTACTGACCGCACGTTAGAAATGAACATGTATATAGATAAATATATTCGTATTAAAGCTTATAGAGATGTATCAATGTTTATATGTAAACTAGCTGTTATTCGCTACTCGGCATGCGTTTTTTTGGATTGTGTGCCGAATGTCCATATACCGTTAGTGACATAAGTGGAACTTTAGTCAACACTTCATTTTTATTGTAGTTGTAGGTTGTCGGAATGATGCGCTTGTTGTTAGGCAGTAGAATAAGATAAAGGATGATTAGAACCGGGTATACAGGATTCAGTTGATCGTTCAAAACGTAATTAAAGTTCGGTGGGAGACATAAGGTGGAGGTTTAGTAGATGATTGTCGCAGAAGTGGAAGTACATCGTGAAGAGTGGTCAGCTGCAGCAAGTCGAGTCCGGGCTCTGCCTCGACGCGGGCTTCGAGTCCGGCGCCGACGTGTCCGCGCGCGCCTGCACCGGCGCCGCCCGCCAGCGCTGGCTCCTCGACTACGCGCAGCACGACGGCTTCACGCCCGCCGCGCCGCACCGAGGTACCGAGCACGCACGCACATACACATGCACTCGTATATACATGTATACACATAACGTGTCCGCGCGCGCCTGCACCGGCGCCGCCCGCCAGCGCTGGCTCCTCGACTACGCGCAGCACGACGGCTTCACGCCCGCCGCGCCGCACCGAGGTACCGAGCACGCACGCACATACACATGCACTCGTATATACATGTATACACATAACGTGTCCGCGCGCGCCTGCACCGGCGCCGCCCGCCAGCGCTGGCTCCTAGACTACGCGCAGCACGACGGCTTCACGCCCGCCGCGCCGCACCGAGGTACCGAGCACGCACGCACATACACATGCACTCGTATATACATGTATACACATAACGTGTCCGCGCGCGCCTGCACCGGCGCCGCCCGCCAGCGCTGGCTCCTCGACTACGCGCAGCACGACGGCTTCACGCCCGCCGCGCCGCACCGAGGTACCGAGCACGCACGCAAATACACATGCACTCGTATATACATGTATACACATAACGTGTCCGCGCGCGCCTGCACCGGCGCCGGCGCCGCCCGCCAGCGCTGGCTCCTCGACTACGCGCAGCACGACGGCTTCACGCCCGCCGCGCCGCACCGAGGTACCGAGCACGCACGCACATACACATGCACTCGTATATACATGTATACACATAACGTGTCCGCGCGCGCCTGCACCGGCGCCGCCCGCCAGCGCTGGCTCCTCGACTACGCGCAGCACGACGGCTTCACGCCCGCCGCGCCGCACCGAGGTACCGAGCACGCACGCACATACACATGCACTCGTATATACATGTATACACATAACGTGTCCGCGCGCGCCTGCACCGGCGCCGCCCGCCAGCGCTGGCTCCTCGACTACGCGCAGCACGACGGCTTCACGCCCGCCGCGCCGCACCGAGGTACCGAGCACGCACGCACATACACATGCACTCGTATATACATGTATACACATAACGTGTCCGCGCGCGCCTGCACCGGCGCCGGCGCCGCCCGCCAGCGCTGGCTCCTCGACTACGCGCAGCACGACGGCTTCACGCCCGCCGCGCCGCACCGAGGTACCGAGCACGCACGCACATACACATGCACTCGTATATACATGTATACACATAACGTGTCCGCGCGCGCCTGCACCGGCGCCGCCCGCCAGCGCTGGCTCCTCGACTACGCGCAGCACGACGGCTTCACGCCCGCCGCGCCGCACCGAGGTACCGAGCACGCACGCACATACACATGCACTCGTATATACATGTATACACATAACGTGTCCGCGCGCGCCTGCACCGGCGCCGGCGCCGCCCGCCAGCGCTGGCTCCTCGACTACGCGCAGCACGACGGCTTCACGCCCGCCGCGCCGCACCGAGGTACCGAGCACGCACGCACATACACATGCACTCGTATATACATGTATACACATAACGTGTCCGCGCGCGCCTGCACCGGCGCCGCCCGCCAGCGCTGGCTCCTCGACTACGCGCAGCACGACGGCTTCACGCCCGCCGCGCCGCACCGAGGTACCGAGCACGCACGCACATACACATGCACTCGTATATACATGTATACACATAACGTGTCCGCGCGCGCCTGCACCGGCGCCGCCCGCCAGCGCTGGCTCCTCGACTACGCGCAGCACGACGGCTTCACGCCCGCCGCGCCGCACCGAGGTACCGAGCACGCACGCACATACACATGCACTCGTATATACATGTATACACATAACGTGTCCGCGCGCGCCTGCACCGGCGCCGCCCGCCAGCGCTGGCTCCTCGACTACGCGCAGCACGACGGCTTCACGCCCGCCGCGCCGCACCGAGGTACCGAGCACGCACGCACATACACATGCACTCGTATATACATGTATACACATAACGTGTCCGCGCGCGCCTGCACCGGCGCCGCCCGCCAGCGCTGGCTCCTCGACTACGCGCAGCACGACGGCTTCACGCCCGCCGCGCCGCACCGAGGTACCGAGCACGCACGCACATACACATGCACTCGTATATACATGTATACACATAACGTGTCCGCGCGCGCCTGCACCGGCGCCGCCCGCCAGCGCTGGCTCCTCGACTACGCGCAGCACGACGGCTTCACGCCCGCCGCGCCGCACCGAGGTACCGAGCACGCACGCACATACACATGCACTCGTATATACATGTATACACATAACGTGTCCGCGCGCGCCTGCACCGGCGCCGCCCGCCAGCGCTGGCTCCTCGACTACGCGCAGCACGACGGCTTCACGCCCGCCGCGCCGCACCGAGGTACCGAGCACGCACGCACATACACATGCACTCGTATATACATGTATACACATAACGTGTCCGCGCGCGCCTGCACCGGCGCCGCCCGCCAGCGCTGGCTCCTCGACTACGCGCAGCACGACGGCTTCACGCCCGCCGCGCCGCACCGAGGTACCGAGCACGCACGCACATACACATGCACTCGTATATACATGTATACACATAACGTGTCCGCGCGCGCCTGCACCGGCGCCGCCCGCCAGCGCTGGCTCCTAGACTACGCGCAGCACGACGGCTTCACGCCCGCCGCGCCGCACCGAGGTACCGAGCACGCACGCACATACACATGCACTCGTATATACATGTATACACATAACGTGTCCGCGCGCGCCTGCACCGGCGCCGCCCGCCAGCGCTGGCTCCTCGACTACGCGCAGCACGACGGCTTCACGCCCGCCGCGCCGCACCGAGGTACCGAGCACGCACGCACATACACATGCACTCGTATATACATGTATACACATAACGTGTCCGCGCGCGCCTGCACCGGCGCCGCCCGCCAGCGCTGGCTCCTCGACTACGCGCAGCACGACGGCTTCACGCCCGCCGCGCCGCACCGAGGTACCGAGCACGCACGCACATACACATGCACTCGTATATACATGTATACACATAACGTGTCCGCGCGCGCCTGCACCGGCGCCGCCCGCCAGCGCTGGCTCCTAGACTACGCGCAGCACGACGGCTTCACGCCCGCCGCGCCGCACCGAGGTACCGAGCACGCACGCACATACACATGCACTCGTATATACATGTATACACATAACGTGTCCGCGCGCGCCTGCACCGGCGCCGCCCGCCAGCGCTGGCTCCTCGACTACGCGCAGCACGACGGCTTCACGCCCGCCGCGCCGCACCGAGGTACCGAGCACGCACGCACATACACATGCACTCGTATATACATGTATACACATAACGTGTCCGCGCGCGCCTGCACCGGCGCCGCCCGCCAGCGCTGGCTCCTAGACTACGCGCAGCACGACGGCTTCACGCCCGCCGCGCCGCACCGAGGTACCGAGCACGCACGCACATACACATGCACTCGTATATACATGTATACACATAACGTGTCCGCGCGCGCCTGCACCGGCGCCGCCCGCCAGCGCTGGCTCCTCGACTACGCGCAGCACGACGGCTTCACGCCCGCCGCGCCGCACCGAGGTACCGAGCACGCACGCACATACACATGCACTCGTATATACATGTATACACATAACGTGTCCGCGCGCGCCTGCACCGGCGCCGCCCGCCAGCGCTGGCTCCTAGACTACGCGCAGCACGACGGCTTCACGCCCGCCGCGCCGCACCGAGGTACCGAGCACGCACGCACATACACATGCACTCGTATATACATGTATACACATAACGTGTCCGCGCGCGCCTGCACCGGCGCCGCCCGCCAGCGCTGGCTCCTCGACTACGCGCAGCACGACGGCTTCACGCCCGCCGCGCCGCACCGAGGTACCGAGCACGCACGCACATACACATGCACTCGTATATACATGTATACACATAACGTGTCCGCGCGCGCCTGCACCGGCGCCGCCCGCCAGCGCTGGCTCCTCGACTACGCGCAGCACGACGGCTTCACGCCCGCCGCGCCGCACCGAGGTACCGAGCACGCACGCACATACACACCATAATTTACCAAATATTATTAATTCTCCATCTATATGATCCGTTGCGATTAAGGAATTTGAATATGGACGTCAAAAAATTTAATCTGTATATTTTGATACAATAAACATTTATTTTTACCTGTACACATATACGTACATATACATGAACCATCCTAACTATACGCACACATTCATATACCCGTATATACACACACGCACCGACCCGTATATACATGCACGTACACGCACCCGTAGAATTGATATAGGTCGAAATAGATTCGAAATTTTCGGTGAAAAATATCGTCACTAAATTATAACATTGCAGTGGGACGATCTCTAATATATATGACTAGTTTCCGCATTCAGGTTATACACCTGTCTTTAAATATCTGTACATGTGTTGTAACAATTGTATCGAAGAATCAGTTATCTGTAGGCTGAGAGTGTCACCATCTTTGACCATATCGTTACATTATGTAATAATGCATGTTATGTTTGTATATATTTTATATAGTTGCAATACTAGGATTTTACTGTAACATACGACCAACAATATAGAAAAGTGTGATTTCAATCATATTTAGAAATGCCTGTCTGTCTGTCTGTTTGTTTAAACACGCATCACCGCTAAAGTACTGCGTTCACGATAAATTCTCACCAAGAAAATTATAAACTAAAAAGCATATCCTTGAATAACAATAAATTTTGATTTCATGAAAATCGGTTCACTCTATCAAAAGTTATTATAATTTTAATGACGACGCGACTTAAGTACGAGAGAAAAGTAGATAAGTAAGCGGACTTAATACATTCAAATGATTTTAGTAAGCGCTGTTTTGTACATCAGGTTATATATGAAATGTACATTAAGTGACAATATTCCAAATTAGTATTATTTTCTGGTTATAAAAAATAAAGCTAAAAACTTTGTCCTCAGATTCTGATTACAACTCGCGAGAGGCGAGACTGCAGCGGCTGCGAGGACAGAGGTAAGAAATACACCCACACGCTCTCCCTCGCTCACACATGCACGCACACACACACGCATACGCACAAAATATATTGAAGGGTTTTATAGTAGACTAGGTTTTATTGACTTTGATATAGGTGAATCAGATAATAAGTTTAGACCAACTACATACCACGCCAAACCTTTTGACCGCTCTGAACGTATATGCGCTGAATATAAATTTAGATGTAAATACATATTATATTGTATATACACAACATCGAGACAACTTGAGGCTAAATAAATGCCAGTTGTTATTATAATATTTTAACTTTGTTTTGTATTAAACTCAACTTACGGCTATATTCAGAGCAGACAACAAAATTCGCGTGGACTGTATTGCTATATTTAGAACGATTTAAACTTAAGACTGTTTGAAAAACGTGGACTTTGGTAATATAAACACAGAACGCTGTTTAGGATTTGTGTATTATAAGTTCACATGATAATTAATAACTGTTATCTGTAACTACAGCAAAGGAAAGGACGGAAGTTGTGTATGACGTCTGATACGTCAAAACGTGTGACGTTTGCGTTTAGTTATATCACATAACATTTGCGTTTAGTTATATCTCATAACACTTGTTTTTAGTTATATCTCATAACATTTGCGTTTAGTTATATCTCATAACACTTGTTTTTAGTTATATCTCATAACATTTGCGTTTAGTTATATCTCATAACACTTGTTTTTAGTTATATCTCGTAACATTTGCGTTTAGTTATATCTCATAACATTTGTGTTTAGTTATATCTCATAACACTTGCTTTTAATTATATCTCATAACATTTGCGTTTAGTTATATCTCATAACATTTGCGTTTAGTTATATCTCATAACACTTGTTTTTAGTTATATCTCATAACATTTGCGTTTAGTTATATCTCATAACACTTGTTTTTAGTTATATCTCGTAACATTTGCGTTTAGTTATATCTCAAAACATTTGCGTTTAGTTATATCTCATAACACTTGCTTTTAGTTAATTCGCATAACATTTGCGTTTAGTTATATCTTATAACATTTGCGTTTAGTTATATCGCATAACACTTGCTTTTAGTTATCTCATAACACTTGCTTTTAGTTATATCTCATAACATTTGCGTTTAGTTATAGCTCATTACACTTGCTTTTAGTTACATTCGACAACGTGTGCTGTAAGTTACATATTCACTAAACACTGCTGACAAATTATAATTTTCCTTCAGACGCATCTCCCGTTCTCTCCTCTCGTACGAGGAAAAACCACAGAACTCTAGTGAGTTGCGTCGCCGCACGCACAAGCACAAGCGGCACGGGAACCGAACCCCGGACCGGCACAAGAACAAGTTCATACTGAAGCTGGTCCGCACTCTCATGAACAACTCGGAGGAGCACCTCGAGGTGGACGTCCACTGCCGCCATCGGAGGCTCTACCCCAACAACACGTTCGTCAGAGACCTCGTCACGATCCTCAACGAGAGGAACATTAAGGTAAAACTGATAAATTAACACTTTTTAACGTGACCTTCACAGATTTCTTATCGTTTGTCTCAGCTGATGTTAAACGACGCTGTGATCTAACGCTACTCCCATACCTGCGTGTATCGTGCACACTTTATCCCTACTTCAAAAACGGACACTACGAGTAATCTATACTAATATTATAAAGAGGTAAAGTTTGTAATGTTGTAGGAGGTAATCTAGGGAACTGCTGGTCAAATGTGAAAAAATCTTTCAATGTTAGATAACTTAATTATCAAGGAAGGCTATAGACTAGGCACGCTAAGAACAACAGGAGCGGAGCACTAATTAAGAATGTATCAAAATCGGTTTTTTCGAGAGCTTCCACTGTGTGTAACGTTAGCCCAAAGTCGCGGGCAGAAGCTAGTTTCTAACATGGGGCTTCGCCAATCATTCCAGACTAAGTTTCAGGAATTCGGTATTGTAACTCTGTCCTTACAATATATTCTTGATAATCTAATGTACGTCCGCAAAAACTTAGATAAGCTGGATCTAGTAAAATATCAACATAATTCAAATACTTGTGACAGTAATAAATTGGTCAATCCTTATCTTCTTTTCTTTCTTCTGCTTCGGTTCTTCCCGGTGAGTTGATTATTTGTTGGCACCGGTGGTAGTTATGACTTTCATAAACGCCTTTTCAGGGTCTAAATTGAATAAAGTGTGTTTGATGGTAACACTAAATGCAGATGAGAGAAGACATTATTGTCAGGCGCGACCATAATAGGACTGGCGGTTTTTACACGCGTCAGATGAGTTGTGATGTCCACTAATTTCGAGTGATTATAAAGGCACAGCTGTGGGAGCGTGTAATCTGAGATTTTATTGGAATGATGTTTGACCTTAATTTCAAAGCGACAGGTAGTCAAAGCTTTGTTACGCAATTATAGGTCACCAAACTTAAGGACGAGCTCTGTAGTGTCGCTACGGAATACATCAACATGTGCGTGACGATAATTCAACTTGACGTAGTCAGTAAACATAAATGATGTTCGTAAAACCAGTAACAGTTTTTTGGGAAACCAAAAAAAATTAAAGAAAAAACAAAGGATATTACCGCTTTGCCGGATTTTGGTTTTGGTGTCAAAAGGCTATTATAGAGTGGAATATGTGAACGATGGTGATATCTGGAATTGACTCATCTCTGTGCATCCACTAGAAACGATTGTACGATGTATTGGAAATATATATATGTTAAAAAGATGTACCCGATCGAGTTTATTATCGGTTCTTCTCGATGAGAGGGTTGTTTGTTCGAACCGGTGGTCGTTTGGACGTTCATAGGTGCCTTTTTATGGCCAAAATGAATAAAGTATTTTTTTGATTTTGGTACATAGAACAGGTGGGTCTTCTGATGTTAAGTAATCATCGCCGTCCATAAACAGTAGCAACGCCAGTGGTGCAAGTACAAGTTGTCAGGCTTATCTGAGCAATATTTATTTTAACTAACCAGAACAGATTTAAAAATTCTTATTCAGATGTTTAGGTAAGCACGTGGGGGGGGGGATTAAGAGTATTGCTTACTTTTGTTGACAAGAGGGAGGTCAGAAATTACAAAATAATCTGCTTACATAGGACTTGAACGGCTCCAGTGTTGGTGTATTGTAAGCTTTATTTTTTTTATCTGTGTGTTTGTGTGTTTGAAGGTGATAAATAACGGCCGCGTGTTCGAGAGGAATCGTGTGACGGACCTCACGGCGGCATCCGAACACAAAACCCGAGACAAATTCCACGTCAAACCACTCCCTGATGATGGACAGGTACAAACGCATACATAGGATATATCAATTTCTAAATAGGTACTGTAAGTACCTTTCTCTCTTTCGTTTCTCAACCGATTTTTTTATTGTTTATTAACGTTGCCATCGTGATAATAAAAAAACCATGTCACATTATATACCTAAACCTTCCTCGTGAATCACTTGAAAACCGCATGAAAATCTGTTCAGTAATTTTTGAGTTTATCATGAACAGACAGACAGACGTGCTTTGGGATTTTGTTTTAGAATATGTAGTGATTTAACAATTCGTGTAATTCGATATAGGATTATGTAGTTTTACATTTTGTGGTTTACCTTTATAATGTTCGTTGTTAAATATACATTTTATATAGAAAATTACATATGCTAAATAATTATTGCATTTACACATGAGATTTTTCTGTTATCCTCACAACACCCTACGTGGCGTCAGACTTATTGTGGCGCATACGCCAATAGATGTTCGCTGCGTCGCTAACAGTAATTACAGTGTGGCGTTTCGCCCTTTCTTCATTTTAATATTATTAGTTTAATGAATCTTAGCATATAAGACCGGCAGCATTGCCAATAAGGCACCGAAAAGACTTGTAACCAGGGGCCTAAAAATGTAAACCCCCGCGCTGCCCGGACAACGGCCACTAGTGCCCCGGACGCGTTGGGTTACATCTGCGTTAAAACGGCACTCTATATCGCGCCTTCAGCATCCACCGGCACCGACGCGAACCCCCGCGCCTGCGCAGCGCCGCACTAGTAAACCCCCGCGCTGCCCGGACAACGGCCACTAGTGCCCCGGACGCGTTGGGTTACATCTGCGTTAAAACGGCACTCTATATCGCGCCTTCAGCATCCACCGGCACCGACGCGAACCCCCGCGCCTGCGCAGCGCCGCACTAGTAAACCCCCGCGCTGCCCGGACAACGGCCACTAGTGCCCCGGACGCGTTGGGTTACATCTGCGTTAAAACGGCACTCTATATCGCGCCTTCAGCATCCACCGGCACCGACGCGAACCCCCGCGCCTGCGCAGCGCCGCACTAGTAAACCCCCGCGCTGCCCGGACAACGGCCACTAGTGCCCCGGACGCGTTGGGTTACATCTGCGTTAAAACGGCACTCTATATCGCGCCTTCAGCATCCACCGGCACCGACGCGAACCCCCGCGCCTGCGCAGCGCCGCACTAGTAAACCCCCGCGCTGCCCGGACAACGGCCACTAGTGCCCCGGACGCGTTGGGTTACATCTGCGTTAAAACGGCACTCTATATCGCGCCTTCAGCATCCACCGGCACCGACGCGAACCCCCGCGCCTGCGCAGCGCCGCACTAGTAAACCCCCGCGCTGCCCGGACAACGGCCACTAGTGCCCCGGACGCGTTGGGTTACATCTGCGTTAAAACGGCACTCTATATCGCGCCTTCAGCATCCACCGGCACCGACGCGAACCCCCGCGCCTGCGCAGCGCCGCACTAGTAAACCCCCGCGCTGCCCGGACAACGGCCACTAGTGCCCCGGACGCGTTGGGTTACATCTGCGTTAAAACGGCACTCTATATCGCGCCTTCAGCATCCACCGGCACCGACGCGAACCCCCGCGCCTGCGCAGCGCCGCACTAGTAAACCCCCGCGCTGCCCGGACAACGGCCACTAGTGCCCCGGACGCGTTGGGTTACATCTGCGTTAAAACGGCACTCTATATCGCGCCTTCAGCATCCACCGGCACCGACGCGAACCCCCGCGCCTGCGCAGCGCCGCACTAGTAAACCCCCGCGCTGCCCGGACAACGGCCACTAGTGCCCCGGACGCGTTGGGTTACATCTGCGTTAAAACGGCACTCTATATCGCGCCTTCCGCATCCACCGGCACCGACGCGAACCCCCGCGCCTGCGCAGCGCCGCACTAGTAAACCCCCGCGCTGCCCGGACAACGGCCACTAGTGCCCCGGACGCGTTGGGTTACATCTGCGTTAAAACGGCACTCTATATCGCGCCTTCAGCATCCACCGGCACCGACGCGAACCCCCGCGCCTGCGCAGCGCCGCACTAGTAAACCCCCGCGCTGCCCGGACAACGGCCACTAGTGCCCCGGACGCGTTGGGTTACATCTGCGTTAAAACGGCACTCTATATCGCGCCTTCAGCATCCACCGGCACCGACGCGAACCCCCGCGCCTGCGCAGCGCCGCACTAGTAAACCCCCGCGCTGCCCGGACAACGGCCACTAGTGCCCCGGACGCGTTGGGTTACATCTGCGTTAAAACGGCACTCTATATCGCGCCTTCAGCATCCACCGGCACCGACGCGAACCCCCGCGCCTGCGCAGCGCCGCACTAGTAAACCCCCGCGCTGCCCGGACAACGGCCACTAGTGCCCCGGACGCGTTGGGTTACATCTGCGTTAAAACGGCACTCTATATCGCGCCTTCAGCATCCACCGGCACCGACGCGAACCCCCGCGCCTGCGCAGCGCCGCACTAGTAAACCCCCGCGCTGCCCGGACAACGGCCACTAGTGCCCCGGACGCGTTGGGTTACATCTGCGTTAAAACGGCACTCTATATCGCGCCTTCAGCATCCACCGGCACCGACGCGAACCCCCGCGCCTGCGCAGCGCCGCACTAGTAAACCCCCGCGCTGCCCGGACAACGGCCACTAGTGCCCCGGACGCGTTGGGTTACATCTGCGTTAAAACGGCACTCTATATCGCGCCTTCAGCATCCACCGGCACCGACGCGAACCCCCGCGCCTGCGCAGCGCCGCACTAGTAAACCCCCGCGCTGCCCGGACAACGGCCACTAGTGCCCCGGACGCGTTGGGTTACATCTGCGTTAAAACGGCACTCTATATCGCGCCTTCAGCATCCACCGGCACCGACGCGAACCCCCGCGCCTGCGCAGCGCCGCACTAGTAAACCCCCGCGCTGCCCGGACAACGGCCACTAGTGCCCCGGACGCGTTGGGTTACATCTGCGTTAAAACGGCACTCTATATCGCGCCTTCAGCATCCACCGGCACCGACGCGAACCCCCGCGCCTGCGCAGCGCCGCACTAGTAAACCCCCGCGCTGCCCGGACAACGGCCACTAGTGCCCCGGACGCGTTGGGTTACATCTGCGTTAAAACGGCACTCTATATCGCGCCTTCAGCATCCACCGGCACCGACGCGAACCCCCGCGCCTGCGCAGCGCCGCACTAGTAAACCCCCGCGCTGCCCGGACAACGGCCACTAGTGCCCCGGACGCGTTGGGTTACATCTGCGTTAAAACGGCACTCTATATCGCGCCTTCAGCATCCACCGGCACCGACGCGAACCCCCGCGCCTGCGCAGCGCCGCACTAGTAAACCCCCGCGCTGCCCGGACAACGGCCACTAGTGCCCCGGACGCGTTGGGTTACATCTGCGTTAAAACGGCACTCTATATCGCGCCTTCAGCATCCACCGGCACCGACGCGAACCCCCGCGCCTGCGCAGCGCCGCACTAGTAAACCCCCGCGCTGCCCGGACAACGGCCACTAGTGCCCCGGACGCGTTGGGTTACATCTGCGTTAAAACGGCACTCTATATCGCGCCTTCAGCATCCACCGGCACCGACGCGAACCCCCGCGCCTGCGCAGCGCCGCACTAGTAAACCCCCGCGCTGCCCGGACAACGGCCACTAGTGCCCCGGACGCGTTGGGTTACATCTGCGTTAAAACGGCACTCTATATCGCGCCTTCAGCATCCACCGGCACCGACGCGAACCCCCGCGCCTGCGCAGCGCCGCACTAGTAAACCCCCGCGCTGCCCGGACAACGGCCACTAGTGCCCCGGACGCGTTGGGTTACATCTGCGTTAAAACGGCACTCTATATCGCGCCTTCAGCATCCACCGGCACCGACGCGAACCCCCGCGCCTGCGCAGCGCCGCACTAGTAAACCCCCGCGCTGCCCGGACAACGGCCACTAGTGCCCCGGACGCGTTGGGTTACATCTGCGTTAAAACGGCACTCTATATCGCGCCTTCAGCATCCACCGGCACCGACGCGAACCCCCGCGCCTGCGCAGCGCCGCACTAGTAAACCCCCGCGCTGCCCGGACAACGGCCACTAGTGCCCCGGACGCGTTGGGTTACATCTGCGTTAAAACGGCACTCTATATCGCGCCTTCAGCATCCACCGGCACCGACGCGAACCCCCGCGCCTGCGCAGCGCCGCACTAGTAAACCCCCGCGCTGCCCGGACAACGGCCACTAGTGCCCCGGACGCGTTGGGTTACATCTGCGTTAAAACGGCACTCTATATCGCGCCTTCAGCATCCACCGGCACCGACGCGAACCCCCGCGCCTGCGCAGCGCCGCACTAGTAAACCCCCGCGCTGCCCGGACAACGGCCACTAGTGCCCCGGACGCGTTGGGTTACATCTGCGTTAAAACGGCACTCTATATCGCGCCTTCAGCATCCACCGGCACCGACGCGAACCCCCGCGCCTGCGCAGCGCCGCACTAGTAAACCCCCGCGCTGCCCGGACAACGGCCACTAGTGCCCCGGACGCGTTGGGTTACATCTGCGTTAAAACGGCACTCTATATCGCGCCTTCAGCATCCACCGGCACCGACGCGAACCCCCGCGCCTGCGCAGCGCCGCACTAGTAAACCCCCGCGCTGCCCGGACAACGGCCACTAGTGCCCCGGACGCGTTGGGTTACATCTGCGTTAAAACGGCACTCTATATCGCGCCTTCAGCATCCACCGGCACCGACGCGAACCCCCGCGCCTGCGCAGCGCCGCACTAGTAAACCCCCGCGCTGCCCGGACAACGGCCACTAGTGCCCCGGACGCGTTGGGTTACATCTGCGTTAAAACGGCACTCTATATCGCGCCTTCAGCATCCACCGGCACCGACGCGAACCCCCGCGCCTGCGCAGCGCCGCACTAGTAAACCCCCGCGCTGCCCGGACAACGGCCACTAGTGCCCCGGACGCGTTGGGTTACATCTGCGTTAAAACGGCACTCTATATCGCGCCTTCAGCATCCACCGGCACCGACGCGAACCCCCGCGCCTGCGCAGCGCCGCACTAGTAAACCCCCGCGCTGCCCGGACAACGGCCACTAGTGCCCCGGACGCGTTGGGTTACATCTGCGTTAAAACGGCACTCTATATCGCGCCTTCAGCATCCACCGGCACCGACGCGAACCCCCGCGCCTGCGCAGCGCCGCACTAGTAAACCCCCGCGCTGCCCGGACAACGGCCACTAGTGCCCCGGACGCGTTGGGTTACATCTGCGTTAAAACGGCACTCTATATCGCGCCTTCAGCATCCACCGGCACCGACGCGAACCCCCGCGCCTGCGCAGCGCCGCACTAGTAAACCCCCGCGCTGCCCGGACAACGGCCACTAGTGCCCCGGACGCGTTGGGTTACATCTGCGTTAAAACGGCACTCTATATCGCGCCTTCAGCATCCACCGGCACCGACGCGAACCCCCGCGCCTGCGCAGCGCCGCACTAGTAAACCCCCGCGCTGCCCGGACAACGGCCACTAGTGCCCCGGACGCGTTGGGTTACATCTGCGTTAAAACGGCACTCTATATCGCGCCTTCAGCATCCACCGGCACCGACGCGAACCCCCGCGCCTGCGCAGCGCCGCACTAGTAAACCCCCGCGCTGCCCGGACAACGGCCACTAGTGCCCCGGACGCGTTGGGTTACATCTGCGTTAAAACGGCACTCTATATCGCGCCTTCAGCATCCACCGGCACCGACGCGAACCCCCGCGCCTGCGCAGCGCCGCACTAGTAAACCCCCGCGCTGCCCGGACAACGGCCACTAGTGCCCCGGACGCGTTGGGTTACATCTGCGTTAAAACGGCACTCTATATCGCGCCTTCAGCATCCACCGGCACCGACGCGAACCCCCGCGCCTGCGCAGCGCCGCACTAGTAAACCCCCGCGCTGCCCGGACAACGGCCACTAGTGCCCCGGACGCGTTGGGTTACATCTGCGTTAAAACGGCACTCTATATCGCGCCTTCAGCATCCACCGGCACCGACGCGAACCCCCGCGCCTGCGCAGCGCCGCACTAGTAAACCCCCGCGCTGCCCGGACAACGGCCACTAGTGCCCCGGACGCGTTGGGTTACATCTGCGTTAAAACGGCACTCTATATCGCGCCTTCAGCATCCACCGGCACCGACGCGAACCCCCGCGCCTGCGCAGCGCCGCACTAGTAAACCCCCGCGCTGCCCGGACAACGGCCACTAGTGCCCCGGACGCGTTGGGTTACATCTGCGTTAAAACGGCACTCTATATCGCGCCTTCAGCATCCACCGGCACCGACGCGAACCCCCGCGCCTGCGCAGCGCCGCACTAGTAAACCCCCGCGCTGCCCGGACAACGGCCACTAGTGCCCCGGACGCGTTGGGTTACATCTGCGTTAAAACGGCACTCTATATCGCGCCTTCAGCATCCACCGGCACCGACGCGAACCCCCGCGCCTGCGCAGCGCCGCACTAGTAAACCCCCGCGCTGCCCGGACAACGGCCACTAGTGCCCCGGACGCGTTGGGTTACATCTGCGTTAAAACGGCACTCTATATCGCGCCTTCAGCATCCACCGGCACCGACGCGAACCCCCGCGCCTGCGCAGCGCCGCACTAGTAAACCCCCGCGCTGCCCGGACAACGGCCACTAGTGCCCCGGACGCGTTGGGTTACATCTGCGTTAAAACGGCACTCTATATCGCGCCTTCAGCATCCACCGGCACCGACGCGAACCCCCGCGCCTGCGCAGCGCCGCACTAGTAAACCCCCGCGCTGCCCGGACAACGGCCACTAGTGCCCCGGACGCGTTGGGTTACATCTGCGTTAAAACGGCACTCTATATCGCGCCTTCAGCATCCACCGGCACCGACGCGAACCCCCGCGCCTGCGCAGCGCCGCACTAGTAAACCCCCGCGCTGCCCGGACAACGGCCACTAGTGCCCCGGACGCGTTGGGTTACATCTGCGTTAAAACGGCACTCTATATCGCGCCTTCAGCATCCACCGGCACCGACGCGAACCCCCGCGCCTGCGCAGCGCCGCACTAGTAAACCCCCGCGCTGCCCGGACAACGGCCACTAGTGCCCCGGACGCGTTGGGTTACATCTGCGTTAAAACGGCACTCTATATCGCGCCTTCAGCATCCACCGGCACCGACGCGAACCCCCGCGCCTGCGCAGCGCCGCACTAGTAAACCCCCGCGCTGCCCGGACAACGGCCACTAGTGCCCCGGACGCGTTGGGTTACATCTGCGTTAAAACGGCACTCTATATCGCGCCTTCAGCATCCACCGGCACCGACGCGAACCCCCGCGCCTGCGCAGCGCCGCACTAGTAAACCCCCGCGCTGCCCGGACAACGGCCACTAGTGCCCCGGACGCGTTGGGTTACATCTGCGTTAAAACGGCACTCTATATCGCGCCTTCAGCATCCACCGGCACCGACGCGAACCCCCGCGCCTGCGCAGCGCCGCACTAGTAAACCCCCGCGCTGCCCGGACAACGGCCACTAGTGCCCCGGACGCGTTGGGTTACATCTGCGTTAAAACGGCACTCTATATCGCGCCTTCAGCATCCACCGGCACCGACGCGAACCCCCGCGCCTGCGCAGCGCCGCACTAGTAAACCCCCGCGCTGCCCGGACAACGGCCACTAGTGCCCCGGACGCGTTGGGTTACATCTGCGTTAAAACGGCACTCTATATCGCGCCTTCAGCATCCACCGGCACCGACGCGAACCCCCGCGCCTGCGCAGCGCCGCACTAGTAAACCCCCGCGCTGCCCGGACAACGGCCACTAGTGCCCCGGACGCGTTGGGTTACATCTGCGTTAAAACGGCACTCTATATCGCGCCTTCAGCATCCACCGGCACCGACGCGAACCCCCGCGCCTGCGCAGCGCCGCACTAGTAAACCCCCGCGCTGCCCGGACAACGGCCACTAGTGCCCCGGACGCGTTGGGTTACATCTGCGTTAAAACGGCACTCTATATCGCGCCTTCAGCATCCACCGGCACCGACGCGAACCCCCGCGCCTGCGCAGCGCCGCACTAGTAAACCCCCGCGCTGCCCGGACAACGGCCACTAGTGCCCCGGACGCGTTGGGTTACATCTGCGTTAAAACGGCACTCTATATCGCGCCTTCAGCATCCACCGGCACCGACGCGAACCCCCGCGCCTGCGCAGCGCCGCACTAGTAAACCCCCGCGCTGCCCGGACAACGGCCACTAGTGCCCCGGACGCGTTGGGTTACATCTGCGTTAAAACGGCACTCTATATCGCGCCTTCAGCATCCACCGGCACCGACGCGAACCCCCGCGCCTGCGCAGCGCCGCACTAGTAAATAGTAATAATCAAAACAAGTCACAATATGTTGTTTCTCGAAGATAAACATCGAATCTCGTAGAACTATGAGTGTAACTACAACATAGTACTTCATTGAAGCCAAATGTATTTTTTTTTTAATCTTTTGAAGCCACCTATCTATATTTACACTGATATAACACGACTTTGCTCGTAGCTCTATAAATATGGTAACTAAAGAAACGACGAGATAACTCGTAGTGGGTCTCCTGCGCAAGTTCACGAACTACGAGATATCTCCTTGTTAGCAATCAACGTGTTAAAATGATCTAAAAAACACTATTCATTTTAATCAAAAATTAATACGTTTCGGTAGAAAATAAAGATGTCACATTCGAAAAAGCGAAAGCATCAGGAAACGACTCCCGCTTCGACACCGCTACCCGCCGTCAACGTGCAGTCTCTCACCGCTGAGCCCCACCCTCAGGACAAGAGGATCATCATCGAGGACTTTGTGGAAGTGAAGCCGCTACTCACCACAGAGAAAACCAAGGTCTGCCTCATATATCTACTCGAGTGGATTGCGATCACTCTACACATGCTGAGCAACCAGTCATAGTGACTCTCCTTCTGATTTCTTACTACTTATCATGAAGTAAAAGCGCACTTTGTGTTACTTTATTAAATAAATATTTCTGGAAGTTATTACTATTCATCACTTCTAACGATTCTTAATTCTGTATCTTCTCTGTAGCCTTCTGCATTCTATTATAGTTTCTAATATGCCGATTCCGACTGATAGTAATATTGTCGTGTTTAATTTTAAACTTAAGTTTCTCTACACTGGGGCGGGTTTCGCAGCAATTATCTTAGAAAAGTATTCGTCATGAAAACTAATGGAGATAAATAACATTGCAGCGCCGTAAGAAACACAAGCGCAAACGGGTCCGCGCGACATCCCCCCACACCCCCGCGCGAGGGGGGGAGCAACCGGCCCCCTCCCCCTCCCCTGGCCCTGTGGGGGAAGTGGAGGGGGAGCAGTCCCCGCTGGGTTTGCTGGCGAAGCAAATGGTCGCACAAGTGCAACACTACAGGTGAATATACTGCTTGAAATGTGTTCATTTTATACTAAGTGAGTGAATACAAATAAACAGCCCTAAAATACATTACTTCCTGTCCTGGTGATCGATTCCCACTATCTGAAAATTATTACTACCATCGTTAAATGGTTTCAAAATTCATTATCAAATACAAATCACAAAATATATTCGAAGTATCCACTGAATTCACTGGAAGCACTAAATTAAACCCGACACAAGAACGTCACATATGTGTATTCTAATGCATGCATACTTTTTTATAAACCATTCCTAAAGATCCTCGGTCCATATTTGTTAGCGCTAAAATTCCGGCAAAACACGCGTGTACTAACGAGCGGAAGAAAGTGGATACAGATGCAGGTGTCGTCCCATCATACAGGGAGTCAATGTATCGTAGCTGTGTTCACACCGATGACAACGAACGTGAAGTGAGTGCATCTCCTGTACTGATCTCCTTCAATCGGCACTATATTCATATTTTCAATATTAATAGTCATTATCAACATTTTACTATGTATATAATAGACTATTATTTATATTGGTGACGTCATGGGAGGGGGGGGGGGGCGCTCAGTGAGGCACACGTTGTCCGTGACTATGAGTGGTGTTTTTTTTTTTTAACTTTATTTTTGGCAACCAATCTTTTAGATTATTACTGCCATTGTCGAGTAGTTAATAGTATTTCAAGTTCTTCTTCTATTCCATTTTGGCAACCAGTCTTCTAGTAGACTATTACTGCCATTGTCAAGTGAGTATCGATATTACAAGTTTCTCGATATAATTTCAATGAACTAACAAGATGGTGGCCATCTTGTTAGAACCTTCCATGGAATTTTTGTGGCATCTCAGAATTCATGGTCCGTGGCATTATTTTCCATTCACTTCACTTATACACAATAAACAAACTATATCACATAAAACACCACCAATTTTACACAATATAGAGTCAAGTAACACAAGATTATGAATAAAAAATAAAATCCACTACATGACAGACCAAAATCCCGCCAAAAACTCAGGGAGTGGTGTTTGTGTGTTTAGGATCCCCGGGAACGTTGACCGCTCGATGGAGGACACCGCCATGCTCAGCTCGGAGGGGGAAGGGGGCAAGCAGGGGGAAAAGGAGGAGGAGGGGGGACAGGGAGTCAGTGATCTCGAGGACTGGCCCGTTGGTATGTGCTATAACTCAATATAATAAATAATATATTTGTTTGTCTTTACATTTATCGGCTTCATCTTAATAAAATGTCGTATTTTCAGAATAACAATTTTTCTTTAACAATCATTACATAGTACAAAACAAAGTCCCCTACCGCGTCTGTCTGTCTGTCTGTTCGCGATAAACTCAAAAACTACTGAACGGATTTTCATGCGTTTTTCACCAGTGGATAAAGTGATTCACGAGAAAGATTTTAGTATATAATTTGTCAAGGTTATTTTTATAATCAGGGCGGGACAGCGTCTGCCGGGCCCGCTAGTTATATATATGTTATCAAAAATCTAATAACCGTTTTTATAATTTTCATGCATGTCTGCCTGTTTATTTATTCGGACGAATTAAAAAAAAAGTCCCCTTTAAAAGTTACACTCGCGTGAATAAACTTGCGAGCACCAGCTAGTTAACAAGGAAACTGTACTTGCGATTAATTGGACCGGTTTTATTTTTCTGGTGTCGGGGTTCTGCAATCAGAGAAAGCTTCTTGTACGATTACGTACGTTGCATGTCGCCCTAATTATTATATGTGTATCAGCACAGTTGAATTAAAATTATATTTATTAAATACTTGAATAGCCAGTCGCATTCAGACAACACCATTCATTGTAATCCATATTATAACTACGTTACGTACACGATATTTTGACAAAACAAATGGCACGACAACGCACACATACGTAAAGTAATATTGTAACGCCACGCTGTCCTTACATGAGATGTGGAAGTAAGATGGTATATTCTCAATATCGGTGGTGAAAAAGAAATAGTTATATGTTGCTTAGATACGGGCAGAACGACGGGCATTGTCATGCTTCCATGAATACTGACACGATACTGATATCACGTTTGCTAAGTAGCCAAGTTTTAACAAAGTGCTGTCGAAGCGCTTATGACGTATCTATAGCTTTTTAGTTATAATATCATTCATTGTAACACATATAAAAATTGTGACGTAACAAACAACGGTTATTTCCACAATCGGATACCCCAAGAACTTATGTAAGGCAAGGACTTCCTCCTCTCCCCAACAATTGTTGATCTTGATTTGCATAGTATACGGTGGTGGTTTGTCCAGGTGAGTCGAGGTTCCGAAGCAACAGCACGCAAACACAGCGCAGGTCCCCCCCACGCGACCCCCACAGCATCCGCCACGAGATGGACCCTGAAGATGAGCAGTTCCCTCTCGATGAGGTACCTTTAAAAGTTTCCTCAAAAATTCTGTAGGTTCCATTGGGATATTCGCTGAAGTCGTTTTATCTAAACAAATTTTATCATAGCACTGTCCGCATGAACGGTACAACGGAAGAGAAGTCGATGTGCTACAACGCCATCTAGTGCCAAAGTATAGTAAGACTTTTCACATTTTCGGATCAATAAATATGTTATTATATTAATGTATAAAAATGGAAAAACCACGGAATCGACTAGAATTTTTGACCAGTCACGTTAGCAAAAAATTACAACGAAACCTTTTCTGTAGAGCATTAACTTTGCTACAAGAATATTCATATGTCGATATAATACGTTTATGAGTTCATGACTTACAAATTTTCAAAGGAATAACAGAACTTTTCCCATTTTATTTTCATTTAAAGCTTTAGCTATCGTGGACGCCGGGTTAAATAGAAAATTATAATAAACAGCTGCAATTTGGCACAATTTTTTTATTATACTCGCAATCTATTGAGGACTATCCTAAAGAAAAATTCGAATATACCCTAAATAAGAACCACCGTAACATGTAAATTATAGTATTAATTTAAAGTATGAAACTATTGACAGGGTGTTACGCAGAACAGGCTGGTGTCCAGCTCCGAGACAAACCACCTTCCTGCTGCTGATGATGGAACCGGTGATCATCCGCCTGTGAAGCTGGTGATGAGGACCAACCTCACATTCAATCTCGATGATCATTTCTTCAGGTCACAAGCTAAGTATGTTACTGTTTAAAAATATTAAATAATCGTTAAAACGAATTAAGTGGAATAAATATTATGTCTGTTTGTACCGTTTTCGCGATTTTTTAGAGAATTTCTTCCGGAAGATTTTTATGTATAACATATGTATGTGTCATGCAAATTCTCATTCCTACGCGGGACATGCCTATAAATTTAGAACGAGAAACGAGTTCTGGATACCCTCTATCGATATTGCGAGTGTTCAACTAGTCACCCTGTATATTTGTAAAAGTGCTCAATACTCACTACGAAGTACGATCCAACATAAAATAATGTGCTATAGATTTCGACGTTTCTCTCTCTCTTTGTATATATTTCGAAGAATAAATATAATATCAGGCTGAATGGTTAAGAAGTTGCAATATTCACAGGGGTTACTGACTAGTAGTTTCTGGTTCTAAATCAATTTAAAACATAGGCGTTTAATATTTGACCTAATTATCCTGAGATACGCAAAACTGATATACACAACAAAATACCGAAGCGGTGAATCACGTAATGTCCCGCACCTCGGCCTGCGCCCCGCTAAGCTTTGTTTGACCGTGCGGCATTCCGACAATAAGCACTTACGTAATTATTAACCTTGAAAAATTACCCTTCAATTTAGTTCATTGAAGCTAGGTGTGATTTTTTTACGTTTAAAAGTATGGTTTCCATACTTTTAAAAGTTTTAAAACAAACTTTTACTAAGGTTCTCTTTGTTGTTTATTAGCATTTGTTTTGATATTATTATTTTATATGTTAAATGTGACCATGAACTATCACACGATTGAACGGTGTCATCCTTTAAACAGTCACCTGGTGTATATATACATATAATATAGTTACTATGTATAATAAGATAGTATTATACTATCTCATTCCCTCATACACTGAAATTTGTATTTGTAGCTATCTCGTTTTATTAGACATTTTCTTTTCATATGATAGAATCCATTGCACACAGTCTGAAAAGCAGTTTCACTTAATGATATCAAATAATTAAGATATATACAACAAAAAATGTAGTATGAATAATGAAGGGATAGATGGCGCTTAAAAGTAATGATTACGTGACGGAGTTTGTAATCGATTTGACAATTACCCAAAAAAAAACTATAGATAACTGATACTAAATTTCCATATTTCAGGTCACCTGATTTAGCAATAACTTCGAACGTCTCCCGCTCAGCGCCCCCTGTCGCCATGCTGGTCAAATCTGATGACTCTGCCGCCGATACGAGGGGGGAAACCGTTGAAGAGAGGGGGGAATACGAGGAAAATATGGTGGAAAGCTCGCAGGACCAGTCTTCCAGTTCCTCAGACAGCAGCGATACTTCGTAACGTAATTTGAAAGAGGGGGGGGAGAGTGGAAACTTTACGTGAAATCCGATATTATTTGAATGAAAAGTGTTATCTTTCGATATGAGAGTAATTAAGTTAGACAATGTTTAAGTTTTAAGATATTGAACTGTTAACTATATATGCCGTCCATTAAAAGACTGTACGGTACTTATTTAAGTGTATACCGCAAAGAGATGCTGATTTAATATATATATGTTGTGTATATATTTTAAAAATAACTACAATACTCTAGTAACACCGATACATGGGGGTGTATTGTATGGGGAGTTTTTGACGAAACCATATTCTATCACGTGGTGTTTTGTTTTTAATCATTAAGCTTGATACTTTGTTTAAAACGTAATAAAATTTTGTTACAATTGGATTATAAATATTCACTAAAGACAGACCACAAAAACTTCTGGTACAGTTCTAACATTATAGCCACCGTATTGCCAGAGCGTTGTTGAACAATGACAAAAATATAATCAAAATTAGGGTTAAATTACGTACATCCAGTGGCCTTACTAATTTAAAGAAAAGGAAGGGTGCAAGACCGTCATAGTGACTCGGTTAACGGTCAGTCATTATGTATTTTTAACAAGGTGGTTTTGAAATGTATAGTAGAGTGACGGTGACTAGGACCTTTCAATGATGAGTCTTGTCTTTGAAGTGTTAAGACAGATGATGATTTTAAATTGACTATTTTTATTATTGACCTAGATCCTATTAAAATAATCAACTTGTATATTTTTTAAAAAGGACAAACGATCTTTGCAACACGTTATAATGTTATAGAAAACAGCAATAAATAAAAAAAATCTGTATTTACTAATCTTTATACAATTTGGAACTTTGGCCGAGTAGACTTATTTTAAAACATATCGGTGATATTTTTTACACCATGCTATGGACTACGTATCCCTGCTAGTGACCTAATGTTCATACTATTGACTCCTACCTGTACCATACTATTGACTTGTTGCTTAAAAGGCACGATTAGAAATTAAATATACTCATTTAAATCGTCGATATATCTCCAGATATTTCATAACTATTCTCAATTTAATTTTCTACCATCTAAGGTATAGTTTTACTATTTTGTTTAACATTTATGAAGAACTTTCTGATTACGATAAAAAGATGTTTTATGTACATAATTTTAAATTCAAGTAGTATTTATATATATTACTTGTGTTACGCTGATTCTTGCCAATATCTTGGTGTTTTAAACTTTTATCATAGAAACATTCAGTACATTGGTTGGAGGCTATTTATTTAGTTATTATATACAACTAAACGCATCGATTTTTTTCGTCTTTAAGTACTTCCAAATGTAATTTAGATATTTGGTTATTTTTTTATTTATCAAATAATTATGTCGTTTGAATGTACAATTAAAAAAAATTGTATTTGGAAATAACATCACAAATTTATCAAAGAGTTCATTGGATCCATAGATATATATATATATATGTTGTGCTATATTGTGGAATACATTTTAGTAGTTCTATATCGTTGTAATGCTATGCTATCTCTAAATAAGTTGAGGAGATGCAAATGTGAATAAACATATCTAAAACTTTTTTGTTCTGTTAATGTTGGCAACTATAGAAGAATTTGCAAAGAAATTCGTTCTGAGGTGGTCTGGGTTTGAAACCACTATTTTAAGATAGAAAAATATTATATTGTGGCTTTTATGAGAAAATGCGTATTTATTTTTACAACGAAACAGAAATAAAACAAAATTCATAAAAGAATATTTTATTTTTTTACTTTGGTACATTAAGTATAAAGGAAAAACAATTTCTAGAAGATATGATCTCCTTCATTGTTCGTAGTGTGTTATTATTAAAGAAAAGTTACAAAAAAAATAAGTTTTTTATTCTTTTAACAGCCATTGACAGTTAATACCATCCTTCCTTTCCCCGAGATCAATATTCTAAGAGTAATCAGTCTTTCTTCAATTCTAACTTAATTTCGTTTCTATTATTTCTCTCCGAGATATATAAAGGCATGAATACTCGATACATTTTGTGTAAACACAAGTTGATAATTATTTTTGTGTAAAATTAACAGTTCTGCAAATATATTGTAGTTTAACCAAAGTTAAACTTGAATTTTGTATTGAAACAAATAAAGGATTTGATATATCAATCTTTGAATATATAACAAAAAGGATCCATGATTCTGTAAAGAATGTGGGTTACATTGCATCCTAAAATGATTCATAGAAATCATGAAGATTACTTAAATTAAGTTGGTAGGTAGTAAATAACAGCCAAGTAAGCATATGACCTTCATATGACTTTAACCTCAGGTCATATACGAGTAGTTACATTTCAAAATGAACTAAATCCTATTTTCATCGTTCATATAGCACGTTTAAACTGTTTGAGATTTCCGGTTTTCAAACACCGGAAACGAATTTCAAACTTTGTTGCCGATAAGGTTTTTGGTTTCTTTTTGTGGATCTTCATATTTTACATGTACAAAATTCGAAGATTGAAAAATATTAGGAATGGCTGAAATTGAACGTAGCTTATTTTGAAGTGTAACGACACGTTATATATAAATATGACACGCATTAGTGTCGTATGTTTATTTGGAAAACATTACTAATACTCTATTATAGTTATATTTCTTTACAAATTTTGATAATAGGATAAAACTAGGATGCTCTACATTGGTTTCTGAAAGTGACTTGCGTCAAGTTAATGTACGATGGATTGTGATTATGCATATCTGTAAGGTCTCCCCATGCTGATACGTATGAGGGGTTGCGCCTCCCTCAGCCTGCCCCTCCCCCGCCCCCTCACCCTCTCCGCGGTGGGGAGGGGGAGCGGGTTCGATTCCGAGCGTTGCGACTGGCAGTGCGAGTGCGAACAAGCACTCGTACTCGACGTCTGAAAGAGATTTGATTACAATTCTTAAACTACCCTCACTTTATTAGCATTGTCGTTTTTGTTCTATGACTTGCAACACATATTTGGATGTATCTATATTTTCTTTTCGACAAAGTAACGGGATACTGACTGTAAGTATAAGTACAAATAACGATTAATACCGATTTTTTCAATCCACTGACCATCATCACTGTGGTGGGAGAATACAGAATTACACATTTGTGACTAATTGAAATCTGCAAATGTGTATAGTATAGGGCTAACGCACAAACCTTCCCACAGTATGAGGCTTTTGTCCAACAGTGGGACTCTCACAACCTTAGTACTATAATCTAGTATATGTTACTCTATTTGTATATTCTTAAATGAATCCTGATCCCGAAAATCTATGAAAACCACTTAGTAGTGAATTCTGTATGGTGTTTGAGAGCAAGTCCCATTTTTGATTTTAGAGAAAGTATATTTAAATATATAAAAGTTATTTGTTATGATGTTTATCCACGATGAACTCTGAAACTACTCAACGGATCTTCACCAGAGTTGGCATTTATGTATAATTTGGTCCAACTTAAAAGATACGGTAATTTATATTTCAATTAATGGCCTCAATATTTTTCAATTACAAATGAAATGATTGTCAATGTTGATTATTTTTATTAATTGTAAGTTTCGTCAGTCTCGAACAGATGGCGCATTAAATTAGTTTGTTGACAGAGAACTGTAGGAGCGACTGTTATACATATGTCATAGATGGCGCCAGGTTTACTTCTGAAATTCTTTTTAAATAAGTTAGCCACAGTAACGCGTAGTATTAGTATATACGAAGCGGTCACCTTGACGGTGTTCCGTAGCAATATCTCCGCGAAGAGAGCGGAGAGCGCCGCGACGTGCGCGTCCACTCGCGCTCTCAGCTCGCCCCCCGTGGCGCGCCCGAGGGATGAACATGTGCACTCGCACGTACAGTTACCTAAACATACATTTATTTGTACCTAAATCAGCTGAACCGACTTTGACGAGACTGTCTAGTAGGTAGAGCACTTTTCTCAATATTTGTTATCTATGATACATTGTGTACTAAATGCAAAACAAGTGTAATAAACAAAACATTAATTTTGGATTTTATTTAAATTTTTTTTTTTTTTTTTTCAACTCAATTAGCATTACCAAATACTATATAATTAAATCTTATAGTAGTTTAGGTATCAGTGCTACTAGCATTACCAAGTTTGGTGATTCCGCGGAATAAAATATAAATACTTGTAAACAGAACCACTGAATGTGAATGAACTTATCAATTACACAATTTAAGAGCTACTCATCCACAAATGGTATCACCACCAAAGATCAATGATGACGACTCACCAGTATCCAGTGCCAGGTCCAGTTCCGAGGAGTGCGGCGCGAGGTGAGCACCGCGCGAGAACTCCGTGAAGCTTTCACCTGGATCCGGCTGCTCCGACTGCCACTCCTAAAACATTTACTCATCAAACCGACAACAGTGTTGCATACTTAATGAGGAAAGCGGAATCTCCCGACTGCGATGTATGTAGGAAAATTGATGATGTGCATCATTTGATGACGTGTCAAGAACAACATCGAAAGAAAGTCGTTGATGAGAATATGAGAAGTATTTGCTAGAACATGGCTATTTGTCACAGCGTCTTGACTAAACCCTGTTCATATGAAACCAAGATGCTGTGTGACTTGGTAATGATACCTCTTCAGCGACTCTCCTGATGCACCAAGAGAAAATGGTGAACAATGGAGATGATAAGTACGGTGGAATAAGGTATCAATAAAAAAAAACACATGAATATAAATTCGTGAACGATGTAACCATCTTCAAATTATAACTATAGACCGGCTGGTACCGACACGCGGTAAACTAAATGAGACACTATGACGGGATCGTCACTATGTGTATGTTAATTGTGACCCGGTCGTTTCCTATACCCTACCACCTCACTGATGGTGGTTACATCGAGTGTGTGGTGGTCGTGGGTCATATATCAATAATAACAGGCAGACTGTCACATCTACACGAATATTATTGTTATAGGAACACTTACACACTTACACTTATTACATTTGTTATAGGAACTGTTATATCCCCTGCATTTGTACACCCCATGCATGATTTAACTGCGATAGCATCATCACCACATGTATTTATACCATAAAACAGTAGACAGTGCTCGTATCACTGGTTACTACCACGTGCTGACAGACGAGGCATTCCAGTTAAGGGTGTTCGATATATACCGACGTTTACGAAATAAAATATTCTGTTGTTCCTCTCTTTTTTTTTTCATTCCTTTAAATACGTCCATGAGTACAGTGTTTGCGGATAGAAGCATTTTTTCTCCTTTTAGTATCGATGAATGAAATTTGAGCTCTTCTCGATATATCGAAAATATCGATATGTTTGTCCGATATATCGTATCGATATTATTTCGGATTCAAACCCCTAATTCCAATAGACTTCCCAAAAATATATACATATTACAATTGGCCTCGGGACTGCAGTCCTGTTGAGGTTATACATCGCTATAAACCACAGTAACTATCTAAAACCAGATACTCCACATCCGTATGCTACTTTATAACACAAAGAGTAACTATGTGTCATACTCAAACTTCATCGTAAATTCGCAGAATAATACAGTACTGAGGCTGATTTAGCTCCAGCATCAGCTAACCTAACCTAACCCAAAATGGTGTCAAATAAAATCTATTATTAAAAAACTAACCTGACAAGATTTCAAATTGCTAGTGTAGTTACCCGGTGAGCAGGTTGGTGCCGCCCAATGTTGGACCTCATCAACGAGCTCCATGGGATCTGCAGAAATACACAGAGTTGTATTTCTTTTTTTTAAATCATTGCATGCCAAAATTCCAAACTACCCTCACTTTGCCCAACTAAGTAAATTTATTCTACAACTTGGTGTCATAGTTTTAAGTAACCTATTTTTTTATTGAAGCATGTAACTGTAACTGCAATTTGTATGATTTTAAGTGCAGTAACTAAATATGTATTGATTGATCCCAAAAGGCCACAAACTAATTTACCGTAACTGGTCTTTTACCATATACATGATGGTCACAATCAAATTCAGGTAAAGACACCCTAACATGCTGCTTGATTACTGGTCATACACCAAGTAGTTGTGATTCTATAGCTGGAGGTTCCTCCTGGTGTATTATGATTCCCTCAGTTATGCCTTTTATATCTTGGGGTGAAAACTGCATTACAGAAAATTTTATAAGTGCTAACAGATCCAGTAGACCTGAACTAGGAGTCTTTGCTCCCAGTTAAAGTACG
The DNA here is from genome assembly GCA_036509395.1 of Antheraea yamamai. Lineage (NCBI taxonomy): Eukaryota > Metazoa > Arthropoda > Insecta > Lepidoptera > Saturniidae > Antheraea > Antheraea yamamai. The sequence goes on from AP028425.1 coordinate 12,164,153, forward strand.
ATGGTAGGATACTGGAGTATTGTATCGACTCCCAGTGAATTGTTACTAGGTTCTTTGCTAGTTCAAGTATAATGCCAGACTATTATATGATAGTGAAGAGACCTGAACACCACCTGATCTTTGTCATTTAATTTCTTTATATATAAACTTGTGTTTATAATTTATTTCCTAAACCATTTGATACTGAACAAACCTGAATACTGTTTTTTTTGTACTTATGGGGTGCAATAACTAATAAGGATACCTGAATGGTTCACAAATTTTTTTTGGTTCTCTCAAATAAAATATATGTTTTTCCTTCTAAATTTTTAGCCTTCTAAACACTTCCCCTGTATTTGAATTAGGTAGGTAGGTAAATTGTAGGTGGTAGAGCCACACTGTAGTTATTACTGGTTTCAGCATGAATGGGTCGGCTCGCCCGGAGTAGTACCACCCGACCCACAGAACACCGACGTGAAGTAACAGTGCTTGCATTGTTGCGTTTCGTTCGCTCAGTGAGAGCGCCGGAGGCCCACCTCCCCTCCCTCTCCCCTTTTCCTCTTCTCCTAAACACAGGCTGGCAACGCACTTGCGACTCCCCTGGTGTTGCAAGTGTCTATGGACGGTGGTGATCACTTAACATCAGGTGACCCACCTGTTCGTTTGCCTCCTACGATATAAAAAAAAAAATCTTGTTATATCCGTGACTTATCAAGGTCTGAGGTAGGGCCAAGTCTACCTACTGGATTCCTTAGTACTACCACATTAGCTGATGTGTATTAAAACCACATCTTCATTGAGAAAAAGAGTGCTAAGCAAGCAGTGGAAGCTATATAAACAGGTGTGGTTATTACCATGAACCCACTGCGGTTGAACTTCGACAGTAGGGTCCGTGGGCCATTCAGGGTCTTCAGCTTCACACCAACCACTTTCGCTGGCTCCGATGTCACTGTACATATCCTGGTCGACAGCATCCTGCCAAACCGGTATTTCTTGATCCTAGAATATTTCAAAGAGGCTGTTATCTAGAATTATCATCTACACTTGCATAATACAATATACTCCAACATGAAAGGACTTCAGGGATAGAATCTAGATCATTAGGATGTTTTTATATAAAACTAGCTGAGCCGGCCACATGTTGCTGTGGCTCAGTTATTACATGTTGAATTAAATAAACTGGACTTGAAAAAAAAATTCAGAATTAAAATGTCGTGCCATCTATGAGATATCTATAACAGTCGGTCCTACAGTTTTCTGTCAACAAACTAATTTAAAGCGCCATCTGTTCGAGACTGATGAAACAATTACAATTAATAAGAATTTACACATTATTTACCAAACAAAATATTAACAAAAACAAAATTCAATGTAATATATTGACAATAATTTAATTTATAACTAAAAAATATCGAAATATAAATTATCCTATCTCTCTTTCTATTTTATCTCCCAAATTGAACCAAAATATACATAATAATAAAGCAATCATTTTATTACTGTAATTTGATTGAATAAACAATATATCAATGGAGTGAAAATACTTTAGCTCACAAGTTGAGTAAAATACCAAGGTTGAATTTCAATGCAGCAGTCACTCTGAATAGATAAGTATAGAAATAGTTTAATGATTAGAGAGAAAACGAAGAAGCTACTATAAACCAAGAGACATAGAAGTGCACAAGACAACAATAAAGCAGAGATCAATGGATATACATATTGTAGTATATATTTTACCTACAAAACCAATACTAAAACAAGCCCAGAGAATACACCAACGATTTAAAAAATATATAGGAGCTCAATCAATCACACACTAATAGATAAACAGAGAGACATGTTACTTTTCTATAGGATGTATGAATGTACACAATATTAAAACATTCACAGAAGTTTCATTCCTTCTTGTATACTTCTTATACTTGCTTCTTATATACTGCATGCCATATTTTATTATCAAACTAGCAGGCCCGGTGGACGTTATCCCGCCCAGATAATAAAAAAACCTTGACAAATGTAGACATACCTCATGAATCACTTTATCTACTGGTAAACCTCACATGAAAATCCATTCAGTAGTTTTTGTGTTTATCACAAACAGACAGACAAACATGGCAGAAGACTTTGTTTCATAATATGTAGTGATTACTAGCAAATAGTTTTGTAAATATGCTAGCTAGTTACCTGTATAGCATTCGACCACATCTGGTTATCTTTCTCTGGCTCCAGCCACATGTACCGTTCCTGGGTTGGAGACATTTCTTCCTGGACCTCCTTCCCAGAGCCCAGAGTGTTTGCAGGTGTCTCTGTTAACTTCACTGGCTCTGATACAGGCTGATCAAATTGTGGGTAAGTTTGGATTGTTTCACCTATACAAAGCAAAATTATAAATTTTGAGGGTAGATGTTTGCACTACTCTGGTAATGGTAAAAAGAACTGCACCTTCATCTGAGATCTTAAGAATTAGTATAGACAAAACAGAGTTTAATATTTTTGGGTTTTTTCCCAAATTAAGGTGGCAATAAGACCTATATATAAATAATTAATTCAGATTGTGCATTACTTTACAGTAATTGTTATTAAAAACTGTTGCCACTTATTCTCTTTAGTGAACAAAAAAATAATATTAGACATTCTTTTTCCTGATTATACATGAATATATACAAAATCGATAATTGCAACAAACGGTGGATGCACCACTCTATCTTTACATGGCAGAGTGGTAATGATGACCTCTTTTACTCACACAAAGACTTTATAAACTATAAACATGTAAACAACTTTTGAAAGGACAAAATGCAAAGCATGTAGTATATTTTATTTTATTCCTACATAAAATAGAGACATATGTAAAATAATAAGTCTCACCAGGAGTCACTAAAAAGCCATCATTAAACAGAGCTCGTTTTTCATCTGAATCTATTCTATAAGTTCTGTTATGGGATTTTCTGAAAAAATAAATTTTAGAATATGTAAGAATTTCACTTCTCAATGATTAATGTTTGAAACACGATCAAACTAACATAAAGTGCTGATGGTTCAGTTGTAATGTGTTTAGATACCACTTCAATTAATTAATACAAGTTTGAATCCTTAAAATAAGTCTAAGATTTTAGAAGAGAAAACTTTTTGATGAAAGCTTGG